>PVLA01008839.1:61964-83542 GCA_004027455.1 Hydrochoerus hydrochaeris | reverse complement strand
CCTCCTCCTCCTCCTCCTTCTGCTTCTTCTTCTTCTTCCTCACCAATCTCCGTGGTTCTTAGTAGATTTGCTGGGCTCCAACATGGCATTATTTCCATGGATTTCCTCTTTCTCTTGGGGGCCACAGCTCATGTCCTCCCGCAGACCCCTACTTCTTCAGACTCCTGTGTGTCTCTACAAATGCACAAGTGAACAAACCTCAGCTAAAACTCCCTCTCCCTCTTCCCCCTGTCTGCATCTCCCCTGGCCCTCTCTCCCTGACTTTAAAAAGAAATGCCTGCAATTGAATATCCTGGAAGGAAAATGGTCCCCATAAATAAGCAACAACAACAACAACAACAACAAAAAAAAAATGTCCTAAAATTCCTTCTGGAAATTGAGGAATGATCAAAGACATTTGTCCTTCTGGGAGAAATATTGATCTGCTTTATAAATGATCCTCAAAGTCTTTTCTTGTTCTCCAGCCCTGTGACGGATTGACAGAGAGAGGATGGAGTGAGGAAGTAAGTTCCTAGCAACCCAGAGAATTTATGCGGCTGATCAGATGGTTAGATGTCTGTGCACAAGGAATGCTGATTCTGACCAAGACAGTGTCTAAAACTAGGCCTAAGTTAAGAGGAGATGAAAAAAAAAAAAAACAGCTTAGTAGCAGCTCACCTGGGCAAAAAATTAAACTAGGCAGGACCAGAAGCAGCTGAGTTCTGCTTTGCTGATCTCTGAAGAATGTGTCTAGAACTGGTGTATTTGCTGAACCATACTTAGTACGTTTTCTTGATTTTTCTTTAAATAATTATGTCGTAGTTATCCTGAAAACTTCCGACTCTTCAAGTCATTCACCCTCTGAGATTTTTTAAACATTTTATTTGAGTGGCTTGTGTATCAATACAGTTCTGGACATTACTTCAAAGTTCTTTCTGTTTTTAATTCCATGTTTGTGGTTCACGATGTTTATATTCCTGGTGGGGAGTTGTCTCATGTACATAACACAGTTTAGCTTGTTTTTTCAACCTGCCTCCTCCTTCCGTTCATCTCTCTTTTCTTTCCCTTTTGAATGATCTTGTTTATGTATTTCTGAATATAGTGTCAAAAGTGTAACAGGTTTCAGTGCTTTATTTTTACCATCACATCTTTCTTCTGACTAATACTTGAGCAGGCATCAAATGTCTGGTGCTGTTCTCAGCTTCCAGGATAGATCAGAGGTACAACTACAGGAAAATTTCCTACCAGTAGGATTTGTAGTACTCTGTGAGTAGATGAAAAATAAAGTCAAATCGTAATTAAAAATTGTGATGTGTTGTCCTGTGAAACATTCAAAGAACATAAAAACTCAAAATTGTTGATGAAGTTGCAACTTAGCGACGGAAGTTTCATCCTAGTTGTTGCCACAAAGGCAAATTGTGAGCAAAGGTTTGAGAGGAAGGGAAATCACAAAGACATATAAGCTGTGTATTATATAGAGAGACAAAAGGGAGTTGAAGGGCCCTGAGCAGGAACATTCCTGCTATGTTTGGGAAGAGATAACAGGACAGTGTGCTCAGAGTGGAATCGATGTCAACAATACACATCATGTGACGCAAATAAAAACCTCAAATTTCATTTCAAGTATTGAGGAAAATGCTAGAAAGGATTTCAGCCGAGGAGGAATATAACCAGCTGGGAGGATGCTTTAAAGAGATTCAAGGAGACAGTTTGCTCTGTTGAAAGCAGAAAATGAGAGATGGGTTAGAAGAAGGCTGATGAAAGGTCATCCTGAGAAATTATAGTTATAGCGGTATTCCTTTTTACATATTTCAAAATAAGATTTGCTATTAATTTGGATGTAGGGTGCAGGGAGAAGGATTTTTATCCAAGTCCCTGAAAATATAGACTTGCTTACTACTGAAATTCCAGAAGGCCCTGAGAAAAAAGAACAGAGTTGAAAGTATTATGTTTAAAAGTCTGCAGGCCAATGAATGGAAAACTAGCTCCCTGAGAGATGGATGTCAAAGCCTGCGGTTTGAGGGAGACATCTGGGCATCAGGAATCCTGGGAGATTAGGGTGTTTGGAAATCCCTAAAGCTGCAAGAGTTTGCCAGCCAAGTCCTCTAGGCCTAGAAACCCAAGTACCCAAGGCAGAGCCTGGCACTTGCTCATGTTGTGCAGTTTTATATCAGGGGAAACTGAAGAGAATTAGTAGGGAAGTAGAAAGGACACCCAGATGACAAAGAGCTATGTGAAGCACCAAGTTGTTGACAAGACAAAATAAAATGGTAGACACACAGAGCTGATGTTGGAGACATGTATCGCATGAGTTGCAACTTTGGGTGGAGTGTTGCTGGCTGAAACAGTGTTGGAATAGGTTTTAGAAAATGAGAGCAATGGAATTGGAATTTCTACGCCATTTTCCACTGGCCAGGATGTAAGTGTCAAGAGAAATACTTCAGTATTCACCCGTGAAAATGAACACAATCATTCCATTTTCAGGGGCATGGGTGGAGGTGATCAGTGTACTGAGCAAAATAACTCCAATCCAAAAAGGCAAGTGTCATCTTTTGAACTCAAAAATGAAACCTTGAGTGGGAGCTCTTAAAGTAGGATGGAAATATTAAGGAAGGAGAAGAGGAGGAACAGGATTTCTAAGGCAGGTGTAAAGAGGACAGTGATGCTCAGATTGCATTATATGTAAGTAAGAAAATGTCACATACCTATTATTTGGGACAACTACTGCATGGTAATAATTGCAACAAAAAGAATTAACATTTGTGCATGAAAATCATCTTGTAATTTATTCGACTCCAAATCTGAGACATACAGATTATTTATGTTGTTTAAACGAAACAAAAGTCAGTTTGTCAGTTTGCACGGAAGGCAGAATGCTTGATGTTTTGAATGTATCACTTCAAAGTTTATTTTCTTCTGCGCATAATCTTCCACATGTGAGTTATAGCAGCCCTGTAAAGTTGCTCTAGAATCTGCACTCTGTAGAGTCTTGAAATCAAGAGTGAACAGAAAAAAAAAAGAGAAGGACAGTGTTTTATAGTGTCCATAATAAAAGTGATACAGCAGCTTCTTTCTTACACAAATGGAAGAAATGTATCCTTCCTTCTTTTTCTATCCAAGAATAGTAAGATGAAGGCATCCATATCATCAGTTAGGTGACTCATGAAATATTTGTTTTTTTTTCCTTGAAATCCATTGGCTAGGAAATCAGCTGTCATGCCACATTGAAAAATTGCTTAGTTTGGTGTAAAGCATCAACAAACATGGGAGTAAAGCCATTCAATTTTTTTTTTGTACCAGGGATCAAACTCATAACCTTGGGCTTGCCAGGCAGGTGCTTTTGCCACTGAGCTAAATCTCCAGCAAGCCATTTAGTTTTAAGATAGGAAATAACAAGAAAAATTTGTCTCAGTGAATAATTGGCTGGCTTATGTTCTGATCAGTTGGGCCCAACATTGTATTCTTTGGTCTGACCTAGAGGTCTTGTGTCCTTTGTTATAACCCATCAAATTCTCGTGACATTTCATTAGTTATTACCCCAAACAAAGAATGTGTAGGAAATACACCGCATACCGCAGGTGAATCAGGAGCTTCCAAAGAGGCTCTGGCTTTGACGTAGCTTGCAGAGAGCTTAATGTTTTGTTGGGAAACCAAAAAACCATGGCAATTAAGCAATAAGATAATGTATAATTAACTGCCAGCATGTGTGGGGTAGGCAATTAGAGAATGAAGCAACACACACATATTAAGGTGCTGATTGTAGGTTTTAGACAATGGTGGGTAATTGAGGGAAACATCCTCAGAGTGGGTGTTAACCCCTGGGATAGCTGTGTGCTTCTGCCTGCATTGTTAGTCTTTAGCAAGTGTTATACTCATTATTGTCCCACGGATGGAAGAGTTGGCTTCTCTTCCTGTACTCGAGAATCACTTCTCTTTGTAAACAGAGAGATGGAAACTTAGATGCATATATATCATGAATGCCCCTTCGCTTGGAGATCAAGCTTATCTATAAGCAAAATCAAATGACACTCACTGTTTTATTTTTTGAAATTTCTGCAAATACTCCACAATGATTCTGGCTCACTGTTGAATTTCTAACCCTGGAGGAGTGTAAAAATACCAAATGCATAATTTTTTAAGTAATCCCAAAACCAAGTTCCCTCTGGTCACACGGATTCTTTGTGTGTGTGTTTTTTTTTCTTTCCAAGTCAAATATGTCTCTGTGATTAATTTTTGGAAACACCAAAAAGGTTGTATTTTGGGATTACATCTGCACTAAGTCTTTATGGATTCTTTCTGGAGAGTATGTAAATTTATTCACCATATTAAATCAATGCCACATTCTGTTGGACAATACCACTTCAGTCTTTTAGAATTTTTAAATGGGTTATAAAATTGGTAAATTTTGTCAGATTTCCCTTGGCTGGGACTAAATGCTTCACGTGCTCAATTTAAAGGAAGACGAGATTTATATGGTTCATGGTTCCAGATGGGTCAGTCCATGGTCAGTTGGCTTCACTATGGGTACATCATGGTGAAAGGGCCTGATAGAGGAGAGATGCTCATATAATGGTGGCCAAGAAGCAGACTAGTGTTGGTAGAAAGCCAGTGAGAGATGTACCATCCAACAACATACTCCAGGGGCTCATCTCCTCCAGAGGGAACCACCTCCTGACAACACATTGTGCTATGCATATATCAGTCACATTATCCACAGAATACAGCATCCACACACTACAGTCAATATTCCAAGAATCTTGCAGGTTGGTCAAGTTGGCAACTACGTTTTACTTGCTTGGCATAGAACTTCAGATTATCTGTAAACATGAAATATCTAATGCAAACATACAGCTTTCATAGTCCATTCTGTCTGTTTGAAATCACTCTCAGTGACTTTGGTTATAGGTAGAAACGTCAAATACCAAATTTCTGAGTATCCATGCATTGTTTTTAAAATAACTGCTGATTTCTTTGGGCCTTGTCCTTTACAAACATAATGAATGCTTACCTTACTATATTGTAAAAATAAAATTCTCCATAAAGAATGTTTCATTTTTGTAATTCTATCAGGTGTGAAGATAAGAATCTAAATAGGAGGATTTGCAACAAATATTTTGTCCTGTATTCCCTTGCTGTCTCCTAATTGGATAATTACTTTCCATAGAAGTTTTCGTGACCTATTTGAATTAATTTTAGAAAAAGGATATTCATTTCAAAATCACAAATTATTATGAGTGTTTTAAGCACATTGTCAGTTTGGAAACTGAGAACAGCAGAGGGACACTGTGGTTCATTTACCACAGAGCTCAAAATTAAAATGTCTCTTATTTCCAAATGCCTCAGTTATTTGACTTCTGTAGGCATGTGCATATGGCTACTTTTTGACTTACAATGGACTTACTTTTTGACTTCTGTGTGAACCATGATAAGCTGAAAAATGTCCTACTTTGGAAAGGCATTGGTTTCACCAATACTACCGAAGTTCTTTCCTCCAGAACCCAACCCACTGTAGAGTCTCTATTGCATGTCCCCTTCTTGATTATGGGGCTGAAAAAATCTAGGACTCCTTGGTATTGCCCAGCATGGAGATAAATTATTTACCTCTTATCACTTACACCCAAAAAAGTCAAAATTCTAAGCATGATTTCCACTGAATGCATTTCAGTTTTATAACACTGTGAAGTGAAAAAGTCAGAAAGTCAGATTATGCTTATCTGACATCTGTGTAACACACATTTGTTAACAATGGTCCAATACAAGGCCTGGTTTATTCTTGATTGCACCCACAAAGAAGAAATTTTGCCCCAAGGAAAAGAAAGATTCTGCTCATGTGTGGTAATGTACTTTATTATTGGATGCTTTCTGTGCTTCACACTTGAAATTTTATCTTCTGTTGATGACTTGATTGGAGTTACTCTTTTGAGATCATTCAAAGTTATGGCTTTTACACAGTAGTTACTGTAGGCTGATTTCAGTGTGGTTCTCTATTGTTGAACTGTCCTACTAATTAGATAGTTCTTTCTTTTTTCCTTGTTTTTCTCTATTTTTTCTCTACTCTTCCTCTTCCTTCATCTTCTCTTCCATCACCTTTTCTTCTGTCTCCTCCTCCATCTTCTCCTTCACTTCCTCCTTCTTTGCCCTCTCCTCCTCCTCCATCTTCTCCTTTTCCATCTCCTGCTTCATCTCCTCTATGTCCTCTTGTATCTTTTCCTCCTCCATCCCTTCCTCCTCCATCTCCTCCTCTTCCATCTCCTCCTCCTCCATCTCTTTCTCCTCCATCTCCTCTTCCTCCTTCTGTTGCCTTTTCTCCTTACTCTGCTCCTTCGATTCTATTTCTGTATCAACTTTTAGAATTGTGTGATAAATTAACCAGTTAAGTAGATTTCATACTGGTAAGACCCTTGAGCCCAAATAGTGGTTGTTCATACTAAATTAGCCAAAGTTCTGTCACCATGACCACAGCCTACTCATAAAACCTGTCACCCTTACATACACGTATCTTAGAGTCACCCTCACATTAAAAAAAAAAAGAAGATAGAAAAACACTTCATTATTTAATGTCCTTGTCGAATGATAAACATGATGCTTCAGTCTCTTACCCTGTTTTCTCTGCCCAAGTGTGTGCTTGGCACTTCTTTGGAATGCTTGGGTACGCTTTGAGATTCTGTGGCCAAGTCTACCTTGTGCTCTTGAAACTTGACACATTAGAATCCCCATTATTCATCCTCTTTCTGTGTCTCTGTCTGTCTCTATCTCTCTCTCTCTGTCTCTCTGTCTCTGTCTCTTTCTCTCTCTCCCTACTCCCAGTACTGGCAATTGTACCTAGCTAAGTCTCTCTGGTGCTCAAATTGGGTTGAAACTTGTGATCTTTCCGCTTTAGCTTACTATGGTGCTGGGATGACAGGCATGAGCAACCATGCCAGCCATTGTCTTCTTGGGATCGTGTCAGCTAGAGTTATTCTTCTCTAATGCACCAAAGTACAGTCCTGGCATATCAAGGACTATTTACATGCATTTCTCAATTCACAGCATAATTGTTCCTTGGAACAGTTTTTGTTTCCATCTATGACCTTGAGGCAGTAACACTGTATTTCCCCAAATAACCTTCAAGTTCTAGACTATCACCCGTGAGATCGCAAGGCTGTCGCATGCCCAGGTGATGATAGTGTTGTTATGCTTCCTTATGATGTTTGAATTTGTTAAACTGTCATTAAATATTTTTATCATCGTTCCCAAATCAATTCCCAGCAGAGGAGAAACTTATTGATATTTAGACAGAGAGAGTCAATCACAGCTGACATTTGCACAGTCTGGTGGGGGTTTACCTCTCATTTTTAGGTTCTCATCCTTAACGCACTGCCCTTCCCACTCAGAAAGCTTTTGGAAACCGTGTCCAGAGCCATGCTGGTGAGACACAACTAAAATCCACCGTCACAGAGGACTGCTCTCAGTCTGTCCTGTTCCTTCAGTCTGCCGACTCCCAGTATCTGGCTAAAAGATGCTAATAGGCCCCCTGTCACTGATTCCTAATCGTTTGGCTTCAAAGCGATAGTGCTTGTGACACATTCTCACTTAGCTCTCCCATAACAGTTTCCTGGCATTTTTGATAGAGAATGATTCTACTTCTGGCCACACAACAGTGTAAAACTTGTCTATTCTGTGATGCTCATTTTTGCTTGGTCTTTTGTTTTTGCCTTTACTATTATTTTTTGTTGACACTATACCTGTTTTGGGGTACAGTGTTTTATTTCCTTTAGCCACACATCGTATAACAGGTAATGAGCTGTATCTAAGTTTGTGTAAACACACTTAGGATAGCTAAGATGATTGTGCTACAAAGTCTGTAAGTTCTTGGAACAAAACAGTTAACATTCATAGGATTGGATCAATTTTGCATGTTTGTGTCTGGTGATCAGAGGAACTCTTGAAGATCACTATGTAAAATAACAACCTTAGTTATGTTCCTACCACCTTGATTTGAAGGCCTGTATTGTCATTGTTTTGGGCTCTTTACTATTGTTATTTATTTGTCTTTTTTGTTTCTTCTTTTTCTAGTAATTTGTTGTATTTTTTTCTGTTTTTCCCTCTAATGGAGAAAGGATACATTTATGTGTAGAGGCTTATAAATGCCTAGAACTTCTCCTAGACAGTTTACTAGAATCAATTGCATTATACATGATGATATGAACAGCTACTTTGAAGAAAAAGAGACATCAGGGTATCCATTGCTGATTCCCTATCATCATGCTGTGAAATTCACTAATGCTTTTATTCTTTGTTTGGAGTGATTTTAATTTGTTTTTTATTGTTTAATGTCAATCTACATGAAGGTATAGACAGCTATTTTGAAGAGGACAGGAGACATTATGGCAGCCATTGTTGATTTTCCTATGGTCTGGTTTTAAAGGCCGGCAGTGCCTTCATTACTCTGTTTTGGTCAGTTTAATACTATTTTGTTTTGTATGAATTCATTGCATGTGAATATAGACAACAATTTAGAAGAAAACAAGAGACATTATGGTAGCCTCTGTTGATCTGTTGTCTTGCTTTGAAATCTGTGTTACTTATATTGTTTTCTTCTGATCTGCTTTGTTTTACCCTCTTTAAAATAATTTTTTTAAAAATGAACCACAAAAGGTAATGAGCTAGTAATCTGTAATGCATGTATCTTTCAGTTAACCTTTATCATTTCTTCCTAGTGAGCACATTCAAAATCTTCCAGCTCACTCGCCACATGCAAGGTGTCATCAGGAACTATTCTTTCCCAGCTGAACTCTAGAACAACCCTTCTGTCTGACTCTATTTTGGTCCTTACCAACTATTCTCTGGTCATCTCCCTTGCCCTCTCCTCTTCCCATCCTTTGGTCACCACTGTTTTAGTCTCAAATTCTATACATTTACCTTGCACATATGTGTGAGAAGATGAGGTATTTGTGTCTCCTTGATTGTCTCATTTCACTTAATGTCTCATCATATTATTAAAAATGAGATAATTTAGTTCTTGATAATGGTTGAGTAGTATTCATGCAAATGTCTACTCCATATTTTCTTTATTCACCCATCAGTAGATACTAGGTAGATTCCATTTCTTGTCTGTTCTAAATAATATTTGGAAAAAACCTTGGAAGTGAAGGTGTCTTTTCAATGTACTTATTTCATAAAATCTACTAGTGGTATTTTTGGATAATTTAAGAGTGCTATTTTTAATGTTTGGGGGTGAAACTCCATATAGTTTTTTTAATGTGTGTAATGTTTGCATTATCTTAAATCAGCTAGCCTAAGTTTCATCACTGGACTCCACTCATCCATTATGTTTTAGCATAACTATGAAATATCTAGTTGATATGATACCTAGTCAATATTATGATGACATGATTAATATCAGTATGATATCTAGTTAATATTAATGTCTTGCTAGCACTTCATCTTGAAGGAAACAAAGGAGAATAACTTATGAGCCTCAACTTGACTACCATAATCTTTCTACGTAACGATGCTGACATCAGATAAACTGAGTGTTGTCTGTAGGAAATTCGCATCATGAATGCCCAGCTGAAAGAGACAAGTGGAGAGATGAATACTTTTATGTGGCTGGGTTTGCACTTCCAAAGTGACTGTAGAAGACTAAACCCGTGATTGGTTTTTAAGTGTTTCAGGCGTTTGGAGAAACTTATCTGCTCAGGGCAGAACTTAGCTGGTCACCACTTCATTTCTATCATTGTGGGAGGTTCCTGTCTTAGACAGCTGATCAGCTGGCAGTTTGGGCTAACCATCATTAGAAAACTAAGGAACATTTCTTTCTTAATTCTTTGGAAGAAATACACTCTTTGGCACATGAATGAAACCTCAGGTGTTTTGTCTGATATGGAATTACTATATCAACCACATTCAATAATCAATTTCTCCATCTGTTAAGTGGATACAACTTGAGACCATATTCATTAGTGAAATATCCAGGACACACATGTGTAAACATCATCTTGTCTCCTTACTGTGAGAAGCTGAAAGTAATAATATATGTATATGTACGTGTGTATGTATATAAAAATAGTTAAGATATCTATCCTACTGATTTGTCTGAGTTCACTGAAGAGAAAGATTTGCACTGCTATTGTTTGGACAATTGAATGCAGATGTCTTATGTTCTGGGTGAATGATTTGGGGATGACAATGTACACTGCATGTACCATTGTTGGCCCCTAATTGACGTGCTTTGAAATTTTTAGCTTTCCTCTTTCTCCTCCTCCTCCTCCATCTCCTCCTCCATGTCCTCCTCCACCTCCTCTTCCGTCTCCTCCTCCTCCTCCATTTCCTCCTCCTCTTCCTCCATTTCCTCCTCCTCCATCTCCTCCTCCTCCATCTCCTCCTCCAACTCTTTATCCTCCTTTTCCTCCTCCTCCTCCTCCTTTTTCTTTTTCTCCTTGAAATAAAATGCATTTGGAAAAGAAATAAAAATAAAATACATACATTTATCTTCATTCTGAAATTCTAATATTATTATGGGAAGGAGAGAGTCCTATGAAACAAGAGCTTTCTTGAACAATGTTTCAATACTGTGAAACTGAGAATGAAAATACTTTAGTTATCTCTCCAATGATACCCAATACCTTAATCAGCAACAAAAATAAAAAAGTTTTGATTTTTTTAATTTTCTTTTCCTAATTGTAGCCACAATGGTTTTATTTGGAAGTAGTCATTGCTATTTTAACAGGCATTGTTTTTTAATTAATGCCAACTGTATATGGAAATTATTGATTTTCAGTAGCTGCTCCACCTCCGTGATGATAGATCACTTCTTCTTCTGGAAATTATGTTGAATAAATAGTTACTTCTATTCCAGAGTCATGAGAAAAATAATTTCACAATCATCTTCCCAGACAAAATGTATTCTATATATGACAGTACATGGTTCCACAATCATAACTCTCTCCCAATACTTATTTTTTTCATGGTAGTGAAAGTTTCCAACTGAAGTAGGATATTTCTGCTTTGTGTGAGTTCCCAAGCCGAACCCTTGTGGAATCTGCTTACACAAAGCACAGTGCCAAGGGCTGGAAGGCTCCTTTTAAAGAAGCCAGAGTGAATTTGGTTTATGTCATTGGAATCCCATTAGAAAATTCAATGTTTTCTGAACGATGACCGCAGAGACCATTTACGCTTCCCATCAGAGAGGTTGCCCTCCTTCTGGATCAAAAGCTTAGTTGTATGTCTGCAGCTACCGAGTAGAGGGATTTGATTTCTTCAAAAATAAAACTCTTTCTGCCACATTTATGAGCAGACTGTGTGCCATCTAAGTGGTTGGAAACCCATTGGCAGGAAGCCGTCTGCACATGGCTGGGGAATGCTTGCCACAGCTTTGTAATACTCCTAGCCAGCATGCTCTTAGAGTTCCAGTCTGCTGCCTGAACAGCAAGTGGAGAAATACAATCTTCCTAAATTGCCCACAAGCTGCTAAGTGAATGATTTGTGTTCCCTCTGCACTAGTGCTGGGAGTAGAAATCCCTGCTCCTCACCGAGTTATTACGCCACAAATGCCCCGTGCAAAGATGCATGCAACTGCCGCTTCATTGCTGAAGTATCCCGTCTTGGTCTGGATTTCTGTGTTTACACACCAGAAGGGCATCGCCCTGGCTTGGCAGACAGGGCAGGTCCGGTTCTCTTAGGAAATCTCCATCACCAACGTGGGCTTTCCCAGCCATTATCCACTCACATATGAAATGGCGGGTGTTCAGAATCCTTGGCAGGGTAGGATGTGCTTTGGAACGGATGCAGATGGCCAGATGTGAATTAAAATGGAATGCAAGCAAAGCAAAAGAACTAAGAAAGATTTGCCAAACCCTGAGCGAGACCCTGACCTCATGCACTTACTGCAGTGATAATCATTTGCAGTATCCAGAGCATACTTGGAGGTAATAGCTATGTTCAGAAAATAATGCTCCTGCCTGTCTGTCTTCTCTGTTATACAGACAGAAGCAACTGCTGTCTGATAGAGTGTACTGTTTAATCCCAACAGGGGTTATAATCCTAAATAGAACAGAAGCAACCACCGGCAAATGCATGCACACACACTGCCATCCTGTAGAGACAGAGACAGTCATAGGTGGCCACTGCTTTGAACAGATGGCCATGCTGCCCCGTACACCACAGGGGCCACAGCTAACAGACAGGCCGATTGCCCGTGGAGATCACCAGCCACCAGATGGCCGGCTGGTGCTCACCAGCTCTCCGTCAGCTTCTTCTTTCCTGGGGTCCCTGAGCCAGGAGTTCCCATTCCCTGAAATGTGGGGAGCCTCTGGCTTGGTTACTCTGATTCATGCAATGGCATGAGATACATATTCGGGGAGAAGACAGACAAGGAGCAGGCATCTAATGCCCAAGGCTTGCTGGGGCTGTGTCTCAGATGAACAAAAAATGCACCGGCTCCATAGCTCGTGGATGAATGCAGGGTTTCTGAGGTCAGGAGCCTGAGCATGTTCCCCGAGCTGGGTTCCATGCTCAGTGTCATACAGATATGCAATTAAGGTCACAGCTGTGCTGCGTTGACTCTACAAGTCAGAGTCCCGTTCCAAACACGCTGAGGTGTTGGCCCAGGTTCCGTGCTTGTCTAGGGTCCAGGCTGCACTTTCTCATAAGCTCATAAAAAAAACTATGTCTCATAAACTCATAAAGAAAACTATTTGTCAGGCTAATTTTCTTTAACATTGAAATAGTCTCAAATAGGTAACATGAATGGGAAATGTTACGAATACAATTTTTGTCATCCTTACGGTTGACACATTGTGTCACTTTGACAAGTGTAGAAGCTTCACGAACACAGCCCTTCTACATCTTAGGGTGGAGAGGACATGCCCTTCCTGCTACAGGATGCTGTAATTGTTGACACATTGTGTCAATGTGAGAAGCTTAGAAGTTTAAGTGACTCGGCAGGGAGCCTGGTTCCTCACTATGTAAACATCCTCAGCCTGTGCAAGAGCAGGGCACAGAGATGCTGTGGGTGTGAAAGACCCACCCTAGGATGGAAAGCATGCTTACAATATAAGGGAGGAAAATAGTCTTGCTTTTTCCCCTTTTGCTCTTATTGCTTTTGCTGCCTTCTGCCACCTTGAAGTGTTGCCCCAGTGCCATGGCACCCTGCCTTGGAGCCCGCTGATTATGGACTGAAACCTCCACAGACTGTAAGCTAAATAAACATTTCCTTTCCTTAATTTTGGGTAACAGGTGTTTCGTCTCAGCAATAAGAGAAAAGTAACTAAGCAAGTAATCATAGCCCATGATGAAAAAGAGAAAGAGAGAGAGAGAGAGAGAGAAAGAGAGAGAGAGAGATTAAAATTTTGCTATTTCAAGAGAGCTTAAAATTTACTTTTCTAAAATAACATATATTAATTACATGTATATTTGTATGCTATGGATGATGGTCTGATACGTGCAGGCATTGAAGAATGTTTAATCTACCCTACACTTCTTGATTTCCTCAAAGATTTAGCCTTTCTCTTTGATGGAAATATTCAGAATATTTTCCCAAGAGTTTGAAAATGAGTAGTGAATTATTGTTATTTCTGATCATCCTCCACTGCAATGTCATGCCAGCGTTTCTTGCTCCAACCAAGAGGTAATTTTATGGTCATGACCCAGCTTCTGTCTCTATTCTCCCTCCATCCTCCGATGATCATCGGTCTACTCTCAAATTCTAGGAGATCAGCTCTTTTAGATGCCAGATTATTAGTGAGAACTTGGAGTATTTGTCTTTCTGTGCCTGACTTGTAATCAACAAGGGAATGAAAAATACTCAAGAATTTTAAACTTCAGAGAAATCTCATCAAGATGAGGTATCACCCACTTCCATTTAAAATGTCTTCATCAGAAACACAGAGAAGATAAATCCTGGGTAGGAGGCAGTGAATAATCAGCCCTGACACACACTGTGGATAGAATGTGTGTTAGGGAAGCCATTACAGAAACAGTGTGAGGTTTATTCAAAATACCAAAAAGTAGAACACAATCAATTATCCCTCAGCTGCATATTCATCCCAAGGATATGCAATCTGCATTCTCATGTTTACTGCTGTACCAGTAGCAATAGCTAAGATTTGGTGTCAGCCTATGTATCCACCATCTAATGAATGCAATCCTTTTTTTGTATGTGAAACAGAGCATCGTTTGGATATTTAAGGATGAAACTCTGTCATTTGATCCATCATGGTTGGAACTGCATCTCATTAGGTTAAGGAAAATAAGTGCATTTTGGCTGTTTTGAGGTGGGTTTTAGGGACTTTTACAAATAGCCAGCTTTCTGTATGTGACTCTTTTATGGGCTTTTTCAAAAGAGAGCAGTCTTATCTCTTCATGCCGGGAGGAAAATATCTTGCTGCTTGGCCTCTGCTGATAAAGAATGTTAGGGGTGGGGATGTATCTCAGAGGTAGAATGTTTGCCAAGTGTGTAGGTTACTTTTCTCTCATTGCTGAGACCAAATACCCAGTGCCCCAAATTAAGGAAGGAAAGGTTTATTTAATTCACAGTTTATGGAAGGTTTAAGTCCATAATCGGCTGGTTTCAACGCAGGTTGGTGTGGCAGAAGCAATAGTTCATGGCAGTGGAAGATAGCAAAAGGAACCAAAGCAAACCAGGGAGGCGTATGAGAGAAAACTTTCTGTCCCTTATATTGTTTGTAGGCTACTCGCCCTAGGGTGGGTGTATTGGTGTAGCACTCACACCCGTAATCCCAGCACTGGACTATGAGTCAATCACAAATTCTGGAAGCCTGCCCCCATGACTACATGATTGTTTGTGCAGACATCTAGATGCAAACCATAACAGGTATTGTGAGTAAGGTTTTAGATTTAATCCACAGCAATGCAAGGAGTAGGAGAGGAAGGAAAGGGGGGAGGAAAGGAGGGGGGAGGGAGGGGCAGGGCAAGGGAGTGAGAAATGGGGGAGGGGTGAAAGAGGAAGAAGAAAAAGAGGAGTAGTAAAAAGGTGAAGAAAAAAGGAAGAGGAGAGACAGAGAAAGAGGCAGAAAAAGGAAGAGGAGAAAGAAAAAAGAGAAAGGAGAAACAAAAAGATGGAAGAGGAGGAAGATGGGAAGGAGATGATGGAAGAGGATGAGTCAGACTGATAGCAAACCCTCGTGAAGGTCATAGGTGGAATCCATGTAACACGACCAGGAAATGAACCTTTTGACTGTCTTCCACAACCCAGCTCCTATTCATCTGCCATGAATTCCAGGAGTCCCTGATTGGTAAGATCGTTTCAAGATGATTTCTGTGCTGCTAAACCCTAAAACTTCCACGTGTGAGTTCTTGTGGGTGTCATAATAAATTTCTATAAACTGAATGTCCTACAATAACAGAAAATGTTTCTGTTTTTGATACCTGAAACCAGAAGTCTCAAATCCAGATAGGGTAGTGTCGGATCCTTTTTGAGGTTCAGAAGGAGCTTAAATGAAAAGCCATTCTCTCTGACTCTGACAGCTGTCCATAACCCTCACCATTCTGTGCATGTATCTTGTCAGCATCCGACGTCTTTCTTAGCCCTCTCATTTTTTTACAACTGTAGCAGTCACTGAATATGGGGCACATTGGAAATTCATGGTGATTTTCATCTTTGAAGGAATTAGGTAGTTACATTTGCATGGTCTCTGTTTCAAGATGTAAGTCTCTTTCTCAGTTGTGAGTGAACCTGATTTTGAGCACACTACCAAGCCACAACAGATGCCCAAGCTCTGCCTTCTGGGTCAAATGCTATTAGACCTGTCCTCTAACTTCATGCCTTTATTCACTTCTCTTTTCAGCCCTTTGAGGCCTAACTCAGAGCGTCTTGAGCTAGGGGAAAGTTTCAGGAAAAATTCTTTGGGCTCTCCAAGGAAATAGATCCACCTTGAATGGAAAGAGAGACAAGGAGGTAGCTAGATGGGGATGCATAAGTAGAAAGATGGATGAGCAAATGGAAATAAAGTTGGAGAAAAAGAGATGAAGAAATGCCCACAGAGAAGAGTAGACACAGTGATATGGGTGGATGGATACAGAGAATAGGTAGATGAAGATGACAGGGAGAGAGATACATAGATACATAAATATACTCACAGATACAGAAAGACAGAGATATATAGATAATAGGTAGATATAGACATGTAGGAAAAGTTACAGAAGTAGAGAGAGATGCAGATAGATTTAGGGAGACAAAAAATTAAAGGAAGAAGGCAGTGGATACATGGATTGTCTATCCACCTGTATCTCTTTATCTGTCACACACATATTGTAAATATACACAGATATAATCAGACAGATAGATAGACAAATAAATGCAGGTATATGTATCATGGCATCTTATCAATTATTAACATTTTCCCAGTAAGAATTTGAAAATTTGTCTTTTGTCTTTCAGTGGGGGCCCGTGAAAGAGTGGTTTCCTAGTAGGCACAACGACCTGGTTTGTGTCTACAGCATGGCAAAAATTAATTGAATAATCATTGTACACTGTAGGATACTGTAGCCTTCAGGAGGGCAAATCAGAGCTCTTCCATTCATTCTCTGTACTCTTAGCAGCTTAGAATTAGTGCATCATAGGAGACCCCAAGTTTCCTTGTTATTGACAGAATTCTGTGAGCAGAATTTAGAGACCTGGAAATGTTCTTGTTTGATTGTAGAATCTCTGTTGTTTTCTGTATTTCCAACACGGTGATTTCATCACTAACAGATTCCTTGTATCGCATTGATTGAAGGCATGAGTCTGGCTTATTTTATTAGCCTCCCTAAGGAAACCAACAGTTGCTATGGGAAATGAATTGGCGAACATTATCCTCAGTCATGGCATTAGAAGGAATCAGAGTGAAAACGATGCACACTGACTTCTAGAGTATCTTTAAGATTTAAAATGCTGTGTCCTTGATTTCTTCATTTACTTTTTTACTGTAATCAAATATTCTGTGGCTTCCTACTGTACTATCTGCTTTTGTAAAGGGGTCAACATGTTACCTGTACTCTCTCTAGTGTGTTTGTTTCGATTGGGCAAGAGAATTAAATATACATGTAACAAATCAACAAAGGAAAAGCATGTTGATCTATTTAACACGAATGTAATGTGATGTAAAACAGCCTATAGAAAGAAAAAAACCTGTCCCCAAATGGCACATCCTAAATACATTCATGGAATATTGAGCAAGGATAAGGGATTGTAGAAAGATAACTAAAAATACATGTAGAGGCTGAAGCGGAACATGAATGTTATTTTCACGTTGTGTTTCTGCAGAATTCTCTACCCCAGATTCTCTTAGGTGTTGCTGAGAGTGTACCTGTCCCACCCAACATAGTGGCACACCCTTGACACTCCGGTTTTGTGAGAGGCTGAGTCCAGACCATGGCAAGTTCCAAATGGCATGAACTTTTCTCCTAATACATAGAGGGTATATTCCATGTGACACATTTTAGTCTCCAGCCTCCAGCAAGAAAAGAGTACTTTGTTCTAAAGTGGCTTTGCTCAAAACTATACTTAGGCCAATAAGAGAACACACATTACATTGTGCTCTGCTTTAATTGTTCCTGTGAACCCCTGAAGGCTTTTGCTTAACATCATCCATAGTTTTAACAGATGGCTTCCTATTGTTTGATTATTTTACAAATATCTCTGTGCAAATAATGCTCACTTGACACATTGTTATGCTTTGATAATATCTTTAGAAATGAAGATTATTCTGTCATTTCTATTTGGTCCAAACCATAATTTCCTCAATCCTTTTAAGTCCTGATTTTATTCTTGAGCCCAAAGCAACTCTCATGAGCAAATCTCTTTGAGCACCTCTCTATTTGTTTGTTTGTGTGTGTGTGTATGTTTATATATATTTTGTTTGCTGTGTGCATCAGGGAGGCTTACCATTCCTTACTGTATCTTCCTGCAAATATCTTCCCAAGAGCAGATCACCAAAGGTGTCATAAAAGTGCATAACCAATCTTGTTCCTTTATCATTTGCAATTTGAATTTTAGACATCTCTAAATCCAATGGTGTGTGTGTGTGTGTGTGTGTGTGTGTGTGTGCATGTGCACGTGTGCGTGGGAGAATGTGTGTTCATCATGGTTCTGCAGAGTTTGGGGAAACTTCGCTTCAACAAGTCAATCATGTGCAGACTTCATGAAACAGAAGAAGGTTGTTTGGCGTAGAGAGAGAGAGAGAGTAGAAGTTAGTTCCTCCATGCTTCAAGAAATAATTCCATCTGACTAAGCCCTTCTGGGTATCTTTCAGAAAGATACTCAGAAAGATATCTTTCAGAAAGAGTTGAAGACATTTTATTAGAGTGGTCCATGTACACCCATGTTTATAGAAGCACAACTCATAATACAAAAATCTTGTATTAGGTGTAAATCTATGTGCCCATCCACAGATGAATGGGCAAAGCACATGTGGTGTTTCTGCACAGTGGAGTATTGCCCTGCCAAGATGAATGATAAATTTGAGTCCTATGTAGGGAAATAGATGCACCTTGAGATTATACTTACAAGTGAAATAAAGCAGACACACAAGCTAAAATGTTATATGATGCCTCTTATAAGAGAAACTAAAATTTTAAATAAAAGTGCCAAAGAAAGCACAGATAATGGAAAACTGGGAGAGTAACCTTTTCCTAACGGGAAGGGGGCATGACATGGAAAGACAGGGGAGACAGAAGAAGGGAAGGGAAAATCAAAATAATTTAGATGTGTTATATACATCCCCAAATCCCATAATTAATGTAATAATTGTCTATCAAAATCATGTATGAATGAAACTAAAACAAACAAGAGATTTAGAATTCCACAAGTAGGAATACCACATACCACTCTGGACAATCATGACTCCACACTAGGTTGCTTCCTCCTTTACCATATTCTATTTGACCAGATGGCTGATTTTCTGTCTGTAATCACTGCATTTCTGTGTCCAGAGCATTCAGACCCCAGCTGGCGATTTGGAGAGCCATGCCGGAGTGGTGTGGTGCATTGACTATGTAATAAAATCAGGACCAATCCTCCTCACCCTGAAATGTTTTCTTTAGTAAGGTACCTGTTATCGTCTGAATGTGAAATGGATCCCAATAATCAGAAGCTAAAGTCCTCGATTCTAGCTAATAAACTTTTGGGAAGTGAATGGCTTGTGAAGGTTCTAACTTCATCAGTTGGTGAATCCATCCTTTGATTAATGATAGGATATACTACTCAAAGATGATGAAAACTGAGATCTCTGCTGCCTGGCCAACATGATATGGGCAGCTGTCCTCTGTCACTCCATTCCACCGTGACGTTTCTGCCTTGGAGACAGCAAACCATGGACTGAGACCTCTGAAATCATAAGCCTGGTTAACACACTCCTCCTGTAAGCTGAGTGCAGCTGATATTTTATCGTGGTGATAAACCCCTGACTCACAGAGGAGTTGTGTTTTGTTTTGTGTTCTACCTGCAGTTTTGTTTGTCTGATTTTACTTCACTAGTTTACACAAAAATTGCCAGAGTATACCCTCACATGGAGGAATATTATGAAAGCAATTCTGCCATATTGTATACTGACATGCATTGTATTCATGGTACATATATGTATATGTGTGCTTTCATGGATGTGTATACTGTGATGACTGTTTTCAATTTCAGCATTATGGTATGGTATATAATCCCTTATGTGGGAAAAAAATATATGTATATCCAAAATGTCAGCATCCTTATTAATAAATGCTATTTGTCTTATGAATAAATATATGTTGCTTACAATATCAACCCTAACTTGTGCAAATTCCCAGCAATATATTCATTGTTCTCGTAGGCAGATATAATCCAGAATTCATCTTGTTCTAAGATAAAATTGTTGTAATTTCTCCTTCATCGAAGGTTTAGGTAGTGGTGTTTTTTATTCACTGATTTTTATTTATTAATGTGCTTGAGTCTGAAGCCAATGCTTCTTCATTAAACTACATCCACAGAGATTTTTTTATGTTTCTTTGTTTAAGTTTTATGAGACAGAGACTTAGCAAAACACTTTCTAGACTAGGATTTGTCTGAAGTTGAGATCCTCCTGCCTCAGCCCTCCCAAAGTTCTAGATTACAGGAAGGCACCACCACACTTGGTGGCTATTGGTACTTTTTAAGCAAATGAAGTCATACGTATTATTACTAGTAGACTAAGTTCCATGATGACAGCATAAAATCCTGCTTCATTGTCCTCTTGTTGTTATTGTTGGTAATTATGTATTTGTTTTATGCAGAATCAATGTAAGAATGAGTTTCTTCTCCCAAGTTTAATTGAGTATTTTAAAGTAATCAAGTAAAAGTCTCAGTCATATTATTTCTTAATTTCTGTTAAGGAATTCAGAATATACATATATACATAAAATATTATATGCATGTATGTAAGATGAAATGCAATGTAATATATATTATATATTATATATGAAATAAAGTGCAATATATATATATATAAATGTAATATATAAGAAAGGTTATATACATATATTACATTATGTATGTATATACATATAACATTTGTATGTAATTATATATGTATATAACCTTTCTTATATATTACATTTATATATAATATGTTACCTTACATTTCCATAATTTCTACACTTAATGAAATATTTGATATTATTAAGAGAACATCTATTACTAATACTAAAATGATCTTTTAAAATGTACTGATGATCCAGTACAAGAAGTGATTTTGTGTAGCAGCTTCATAGTATGAGAACTAATAAATTCCCATCTTAATTTACTCAGTTTAGTCCTTAAGATTTTACCCTGATTATGTAAATCACATGAGCCTGCGACTTCATTTTTCTCCTTTACTCTGACGTTAATGTTCCCCTAATATTTTATTAATGTGTTAAACAGATCCAGCAGAGTATGGTACTAGACATGGCATTGCCAATGCCATTTACTTTGCTGTTTTTCTTACCATCTGAGGTCTTTCCTTTAACTGCTAATGAAATAGCAAATATTCTAGTTCTCTGTGACATCTTCCACATCCTCAGGCTAAAGCAATCTCCATGCTGTGGCCTGGTGTGATGTCTTTTGCTTTTTTAAAGACAACTGTCATATTTTGTGCTATTTATCAAACCCGCCCCAGAGGAGGAGAAAGGTGAATGCGTTGGTGTGTCACATACCGACGTTTGCAGTTTATTGTCACTGCTCTTGAAATTGCATTTTGGATGGAGAAGAACTAATGAAACTCTTGCCTTCCCTTGGAGACCCCCTAGGCATTCACACCTGAGGAAATTCCCTCAGCTTACTCATAGAGCTTTCTGGAACTTTCTCTTTATGGTTGTTTGCTTGGAAATCTTGTTGCAAACGCAGACCCTTTACTTTACTCACAGACTTCTCAAAGCCAAAAGGGCACTTACTTTCTGAAGATCCTAGGGGAAGCCTCCCTGAGATAAAATGCGAAACAGCTGCAGCAACCTGTGCAGAAAGCTGTGATGATAAAATTCCCATGGCTGACTTGCAACGTTTGACCTGGTGACTCTACTCGGACTTAATTTTTAATCTGATTTTTCCCCAGTTTTTCACTCTTACACACTATGACATTCCTTGTTGATAGTTGGTGCGTGAGCATAGCTCATCTGATGTCTTGCTTCACTGCCTT
>PVLA01008839.1:0-54099 GCA_004027455.1 Hydrochoerus hydrochaeris | reverse complement strand
GGATCATACTTTGCAAATCTATCTTCAAGTTTTGAAAGTTTGTCTTTAGTTTCTGTTAAAAGGTTTTGCCAGGTTTCAATGGAGTTTTTAATTTCCTGATATTCTCTTTGGATCTGTTTCTTATATTCTAGTTTATATTATTCTTCAAAGGCTTCTCTCCTTTCTCTGGGTTCTGCTATTCTTTCATTTGTGCCTACTTGAGGATCACCCAGGAGTTCTTTTATTAATCTTCTTATATCTTGCTTCACCTGAGTTAGAATTTCAGATTTAAATTCGACGATGAGGTCACGGATGTATTTCTTTATTTGCAATGAGGCTGTGTCTGACATTACAGGTTTGCTGCTCTCAACCTCCTCTACATTTACCTCTGTTGGACTCACTTTCCCTGTTTCCGCAGTTGGGGACCTTTTGCTCTTTCTCTATCTTGTCATGCTTCCGGCCCTCTTTAGACAGGTGGGTAGTGGAGGTCTCTGGGGCTGAATAAACTCTTCAAGTTAGCAGCTACCTCTGTTTCCCCATGCGCAATCTCCATTTCCCCTTCTCATGGAACGTAACCAGTTCTGAGGATGCTGATGTGAGTAACTCATTGGTGGTCCCACAGGAGCCCTCAGACCAATTTCCTACTCAGAAGTCACCCAGTTCACTTACAGACCTCTTCCCTCCTCACGGAGGTAGGGCACCAATCTGTTTTCCGAAGGCTCTGTTCTTCAAGGTGGCTTCCTTCAAGCACAGTAGAATCAGATGAGGGGGAAACGAGAGGCATTAAACTGCAGAGGGCAGACAAATACAAACTCAGCCAAGTGCCCGTGGTTTATCAATATCCGTGTGAGCTAAACAAGGCCACTTGATATCCATCTTCCTTGTGGAAATTGACAGCTGCAGCCTAACGGTGACAAACACCCCACAGAATCGGGGTTTGGGATGACCCACTCAACCCCTGACAAAGACTCATCAAGAGTCCTCTAAGAAGTCACCAAAAGCAAGGCAGGGCTCAGAAAGCATCACAGCTGGGAAAAGCGCAAGGCTACATATTAAAATCTACAGTGACATCTTGAAACATAAAATGAAATGACACGAATCCTAAGGGCATCTTGATTGAGCTTTGGTAGTTCACATGTTTCCAGGAATCTGTCCATTTCCTCCATGTTTCCTACCCTATGTGAGTAGAGATTTTCAAAGTAGGCATTCATGATCTTCTGAATGTCCATGGGATGTGCAGCCATTTCACATTTCTTCATTCTTTATTGCATGAATTTGAGATTTTTCTTTCTTTGGATAGTGTAATAATGAAAGGGCAAGAAAATGTTCTAGGGGCTGGGGATTTAGCTCAGCAGGCATAAGCGCCTGCCTTGTAAGCACGTAGTCGTGAGTTCGATCCCTGGTACTGATAAAAATAAAAAAATAAAAAAAAAAGAAAGTTCTCAAAAGCAAACAAGAACCAGGAAAAGGGAAAGGAGAAAAGCAAGAAAAGTTTATATGTATGAAGGTATGCATATATAAATGTATGTACGTGTATGCATTCAAGGTAGATAACTATACCATTAATCGCTGTTAGCTGGTCCAAAGGAACAGTTTGTGCTGTGGTTGTTTGATCACTTTTATGCCTAGATCTTGTAACCTGACCAACTACTTCTGAGATAACAATATGCAATTCATTAACTAGTGCTAATTTCCTACTATTTTTTTTTGAAATTCTGTATCATTTCTATCCTTTTTACTGTTTTGCTTTTTAATATAAAATTAAAAAGAAACCCAAGGACATCTCAGTAAAGCGTGAACTTTAAATGCAGTATTTTGGCATGGGACCCTTGTTGAAAACAAAGATACCTAACTAAGGTTGGATTTTAAAACTAGAGGAAAGTACGTAAAAACACATGTGTTAGCTTTCTGGGCTACCACAGATAGCTATAAATTTAAAACTCTCCCAAAACAAAAGTTTATTAAAAACAAACATATATGCTGATATCATTCATTTCTTCTCATATTCTCAGCTTGTAATATTTGTGAAAAGTTGTGGAAAGTCCCTCAAAATTAAAATTCATGAGATTTTGCTTAAAAATAAAACACAAAATCTTCACTAAATTGTTATTTACATTGTCTCATCAGGCTCCTCTAGAAAATGAATGCAAATGGGATTAATATAAATAATCAGGTAAAAAAAAGTTATTTTTAAACTTTCTTTAATGAGAACTTCATGGGTGAGGGGTTTTAGTTACATTATAAATTGTGCCTCATGAGTTCAGTGTGGTGGAACGAGCTTATAATTCCAGCTCTCTGGAAAACCAAGGCACAAAAACTACAAGTTCCAGCTACAATTGGGCAGTTTGGTGAAAATTTTTCTAAAAATTAAAAAATAAACACACAGTGGAGTATTATTTGACCTTAATGAGGAATAAATGTGAATCATTTGCCAGAAAACTGAGCTACCTTGAGATCCTAATGTTCAGTGAAATAAATCAGACCCACAAGGCTTAATACTGCATGACTTCTCCTCAGTGAGAAACCCAAAATATCAATGAAGGGCAAAATTAAAGACAGACAGTGGGAAACAGGGAGATGGCTCTTTTGCAAGAAAAAGGAGGAGGGTTGGGGGGTAGAGGAGAGTGGATAAAGGATTGAGCTGTGTTACAGACACTCACAAAAACCCCACAAGCAAGGTAAACATTATGTACTGCAGTATACTAAGAAATGTTAAAAAAGAGAATAGAGCCATCCTTCCCTGAAAACACTATGAAAAAGCACTGTGAATACAGCTCAGTGTGAATCTCCTGGCTTCAGTGCCCGTTACCAAGGAAAAATGATTCAGCTAATGAATATATAAAGTCTGAACTGTGTTTAATGCTTAAACTGGAATGATGAACATACCTGAAAATCTAAAGACTGCAAAGATGAACAAATCTAAAAATGAATCCAAAATCGAACCATAAAAATGTTTAGTAGAGGGGCCAATCACACGAAAGAGAGATCAGAGTATTAATTGCTTTGTTCTGTGACTGAGTTAGGGAAAGTGAATGTATCTTCTGTAACAAGAGGAACATCAATAATCATGATAATATTGTGCATTACTAACCCCATACCTTATGCCTCCTAGGCCACCAGTACAGCCCTGTGCTACAGCCCTAGAACGGCTCATTTATTTATTTATGGGACACACTGCTATGGGAAATCCTTGGACTTGCATCTCACAATATAATCAAAGACACTCAGAAACAACTGCAGGAACAAAGAACAGAAATATAAGAACTTGACCCATCTTTGATATTTGGACAGGGCATTCAAAGTACTTCAAATATCAAGGGTAAATTGCTAGTAAGATGCATTTAAAGGAATTGCGGGCTTGTAAAAGAATATCTCATCAGCAAAGTCCCGGTAGCAGAAAGATGTAGTAATGGTTGGAGAATATTCAAAGAACTACTCCACTGTCCATAATTCCACTCTTATTAGGACACAGGACACCACTTATTAATTGCTTAATGTATGCGAGACCATATCCACATTATGGGAATCAGGAAGTTTGATATAAATAACTAAAGAATCTTCTGGGTATGTTTCTAAACTGTTTTCCCCTCTTTTGGGGATGGTAAAGATTGAACCCTAAGTCTTCACAGTGAGCTACACCAGCACCTCTTTTCTTTAATTTTTTTGAGATAGGGTCTCACTAAGTCCCCATAGTTTCCAGCCTAAGCTGGGCTGGAAATTGAGATTCTCCTGCCTCAGGATCCCAGAATGTTGGCATGACAGGCATGCACCCCATTATCAGGCTTTACGTCCTTCTTAACTCCTAAAATTCCTGACAGTCAAATTGAATGCAATCACTTTGTGTTTAGTCTAGTGTTTAATTATGATAGCCTTATTTTTTTTTAATCCACAAACTCTTTAGGTAATTCATAACCTTTCTTGAGGCTTCCATTATTTTGATTTTTACATTGTGATAGTTCTGTTAGTTACTTCCACAAAATATTAATTTCCCCCTGATGGGAAATTAATTTTGCCTGATGGGCAAAATGGTGGTGCCTGTAAGAAAATAATTTTCCCTCCATGTTAAGGTGAAGCTATCACAATTCTTTGATTATAAATATCGAATCTGGCTAAGTAAGTTATAAGTATCTGGCATCTTAACTTTGCATTTCTGGGAGTCTACAACCTATACTCACAATTTTATGAGAGGTTTATTTTAGCTCCTGGAGGTTACAGGATTCAGCCCATGGTCAGCTGGCTCCAAGGGAGGAGCATCATGGCGGAAGGACACACAGAGGAAAAGATGCTCATCATCATGGTGACCAGGAAGCAGAGACAAAAGAGAAGATCTGGGTACCAGAACACACCCTTGATTGTCATATCCTCCAGTGACCACCTCCAACCAGGGCCCACTACCTAATGGCATATTCAGCCATAAACTCACCCTTAAGACAGCACCTCCATGATCCGATCACTGTCCAAAAACCAGACCTCTGAATGCACGAAGCTTCTGGGATGCACGTGAGGTCGAAACCATGACCCCTGGTCATGAGATAAAATTACCATCTAAAATGAATATATTCTTTTGTTTTGTTTTGTTTTGTTTTGCTTGAACTGGTTTTGTCACTGCCAAAGGAACCCAGAGGGCTCCATGCATGTCAGAAAAGTGCTCTACCACTGAGCTATATCCTCAGCCTTGTAATTAGCAGTTGGATGAAGGTACACAGGCTGGCATACACGTGTACTTCTGAGCGTCCAAGTGACGAAACACGTGCACAGGTTTGGGTGTGCATACATCCGTTGCACTCACATGTGCATCTGTGAATGCACCGTGCCAGGACAAAAGTGGATATCCATTGCCGACAACCCGGCCTGTGACGAGAGGGTTCGAAATTTGAGTGGCTGTAAATGGCAAAAGCTCTTTCTGCCTTCTGAACTTAATTTCCCATCTTGTTTTAACATCTTAATTCTCTTCGTCTCTGCTTTTCAAGAGCAAGGATTTATTCAGGGTGTGTCCTTCACTTGGAGATAATGGTGGAATGGTTAAGAGTGGGAAAGATATGTAACAGACACGTTTCCCAAGGTGTCACATGGAAAGTGACACTTGTCATTCCCACTTGCCTTCTGTTTGCCCAAATGACAATTAGAAAATGAAGAAGTCCAATATTTCACCAGGAAGGGCAGGGAATTATTTGAGCCAATCATATGGGTCAGCATACTTATTATTTTACATAAAAACAATCACACCAAAAAGAAGATAAAGAACCATTGGCCTAAGGTATATTTCCTCATTGACATTTCTACAGTCGATGTGATTCCACCTTTTCTCTTCCCAACACAGTAAAATGAGGCACAGCTGTACTCTTCTTTTTCTCAATGGATTCAGGAACTGTAAGGAGGGGTGATTACGTGCAAATATAGATTATTTTCATTTTATTTTTTGGAATACATAGGGGTATGTCTCCAACTCAGGAATATGCACAAGAGGAGTGTAAAGACCATTTGACTGCTACAGATAGAGGAGTCGCTTTTGATTTTCGATAGTTTATATGTGTTGGTCACATGACAAAGGGAATAATCCTATGGGAATCAGGCCTTCATAATCTTTCTCCCACACATTAAACTTTCAAATGCATATGGAAATGCTACATGCAAGTCCAGATCTTGACAAGAAAAGGAGATATTACATCAGAGTTAGACTTGGACAGCAGAATTCTAATTTCCCCACAATGTTCTCTTGACAAGAGGCAAAAATAAATACAATGCAGAGTTTATTGGTTTGTAGATAAATGTCAAGCATTATGGCAACATCCAATTTCATGTTAAACATGAAATTTCTGGATAATAGATGCACAAAAAATGTTCCTCAAAACGCAGTATTAAATGTCTTCCTTTTTTAAGTAAACTGTTATTCAGTTCCAAACTTGTAGAGATTCTATGGGAGATAATGAACTGTATTAGCTGAACATTCTAAGAAATGGAAATAACACATGCAACTTATGCAGATTTCCCTTTTATTTCTGAGAACAGAAGTACTTCTCTAAAGGAAGCTGGGGGGAGCGCTGGTATAGGACTATAAATTAGAGTCCTTTGATTTTAATGAGAAACCTCAGCTTGTGCCAGGAGACCTGTAACACATTGGCATTTATTTCAATCATGTCCTGAGAAAGTGTGAACTCAGTTCTTCATAATTCTATGAACATAAGATGGAAACAAATTTTCACATTTTTATTCTTCATGTTCTCAAGGTAGACAAAATACAAAGTATACAGAAAAACTTGTCATTCTATTCCTAAGATGAAACTTATTTGATCCAGCAGATAATTAAAAAGGTTGAGAGTTTGATTTTCCTGTCTTCTATTTAACAGAAATGGCAACCCAAGCTCAAGTGAATGGTTAAACTCTTAACCTGTATAAGAAAATTGGTCTTGTATTTCCAGGTAGTACTGGCTGTAGTAATATCATGTCTATTCTCAATATTAACTAAGAACATGCAGCTTTGCACTTATGAACCCGAACGAGGAATTCCTTGTACGTTCTGGGTCTCTGTGCATATAGATTTATTATTGTTCTTTCTCCTTGGTGTAACTAGAACTCCTTTCTGATTGCAGAAATGAAGTGGCAGTTAAAACCCTCATTGATGCAAGCAGCCAATGAATACTTACTGTACTACCATCAGTATCAGACAGTCTTCTAGTAATTACAAGTTGGAGAATAATATGACTAAAAAATAGTAAGGAATCACGCATTGTTTTCCTGTAGTTAACAATCTCATGAGCAATCAGTTATCAAACAAAATGTATTTCAACTTATCACAAAAAAGCGAGAAGGAAAATGCTAGCTTCAGTGACTACTAGAGGAACCCAAGTCCACCGAACTGTAGAATATTATAAAGAGACAGGAATGTCTTTCCAAGGGCATAGAATTTAAGGTGAAGAATAAATCATAATTGGTTCCATGAATTTGTACTTTTCATGATGAAGGAACAGGAAAATGTCCAAAAGCCCTGATGATGTGATGTGATGAAGCCATGTCCATGGTGATGCATCAGTTAGCTCATGCTGCATAAGAAACAGCCCCGAAGTGAACCATTTTAAAACACCTTTATTCACAATTCTCTTTGAAACCATCTTTGTTTGTTCATAATTTCATAGTGTGGGTTGTGCTCATCTGGAAGCATCTGCAGTCTGAGGGCAGTTTATTCAGTATTGGTGACATCCGACAAACACTGTACCAACCCAATAATTTTTCTGTGCTCACCATGAAATGCCATGCTTATGCAAGAGAGTTCAAACTTGTTCCATGGAAACTTTGTACTTCTAAAAGACACCTTTGATAAAACCATGAGAGAGACTGTAAACGATTTGCTAACACTGATGATAAAAGACCCTTAGCTAGAAACTATGAAGACCTCTTAGACTTCTATAACTACCTGAAAATCCAAATTTTGTGAAAATAGACATAATCTGTGACTAGACAGTCTAGTCACTAGATATCCCACCAAAGATAATAATACCAGCCAAAGTGTTCAGTATGATTATTCATTAGCCAAATACAGAGTGAAATCACAGTGGGACCCAGTTTCTAGTGCACAGTTATGGCTGTGACGAATCAGGCATCCACACATCTTGGGGAGGGTTTGGAGAAGACACAGACCTAATATTGATGTTGGGAATCTCAAATGATGGAGTGTTTTCCTTATTTTTTTGTTGCTGGGACAAAATACCTGCCATGTACAACTCGCAGGAGGAGAGCCTTGTTTTTGTTTATGGATTTTAAAAGGTTGTGTCTTTAAGTTGAGTGGCTTCGAGGCAGGAAGGGCATGGAGCAGGAAAACTACTCGCATCCTGGGAATCAGGAAGTAAAGGTGCAAAGCAGGAGCTGGGGATGGAGGAAAAGATACATGCTTCCAGGTCAGATTGTGAGAGACACACCTCTTCCTGCCTCCTAGCAACATAGTTAGATATAAACTCATCAATGAATTCATGCAACCGTTACTACAGGGTCCCCATTATCTAATCATCTTCCCAGAGCCCCACACTGAAGGTTGGGGAATTATGCTTGCCATTCTGTAATTGAGCTGTAACATGAAGAGTATTTGAATAGTGATCTTTGACCGATTCTTTAAATATATTTGTCATATGATTTTGTTATAGGTATTTATGCAAGGCAAATGAAATCATATTCATACACATTACGCGCACACATGCACACACACACTTGGGGAACAGGTATTCACAGTAGCATTATTCCTAACAGGCAACAAGTACAAATAGTGCAAATATCCACCAACAAACAAAAAGGTAACCAAAAATGTGTTCCACCTATATGATAGGAAACCATTTATCCATGGGAAAGAATGAAGTAATGGTAGCATGAATGTGCTTTGAAAATGTTAAGTCAAAGTTCCAGAAACAAAAGATCTCATTACACAAATGTCCATTTCTATGAAATAAATGGAAAAGCACATTTTCAAAAGAAAGAAAGTAAAGAAAAGCATATATTAGCAAAATGATTTTCAGAAAGTGATGGAAATATTCTCAAATCAGATTACACCAGTGACTACACAGCTTCATAAATTTTCTAAAATTCACTGAGTTTTTACACTTGAATAATTCTTTTTCTTTTATGTAATTCATTCAATAAGTTATGCAGAAGAATGCTGTGAAGTACTTAAACCTTACACTTTTGTTAGCAAACATCTTTGGTAAAGAATCCGAGGCAGTGATTTGTTGAGGATGGGACTGTCTTTCGACGTGGAAATAATACTGAAAAAATTGTCAAAGCATTCTGCATTGTGGGAACATTTTTCTCAACTGGATTAGGAATGTGTTCCAGGTACTTCTTGGAAAAGTGTCCCAAATCCTTCAAATTCTGTGCACTGATACTGAGTCCATCAACTTCAGTACCAATAAAGTGGGAAAAACAAATGCTATCTGTGGGACAGGGCGGATCAGCACCATGGACCAGCAGAGATGAGAGGGTGGAGAATTCACAAAATGTAAAGGATGCTAGATCAAGTCAAAAAAAAACTTTGTGATTGGTGCAGAACACCTTCTCACCATCTCTGGGATACTGCCGTAAGGAAAGATAGTCAAATATGGCAGGATCATATTTTGTAGAAAAGAAACAAGTAATCACAAGAACACATCCTCTTCCCTAATCTATGTTGTCTCCTTGAGCTATCAATTTTATCTCATTGCTTTTCAAATGAAAGAATGGTTTCTATAGAAGCATAAAACACAAACACAAATTCTCCTTCTGTGAATTAATTACAATGTTTTCAAGACCTCGTTTGAGAAGGGTTTGTTTCCTAACAAGCACCGGCAGTGGAGTGGATCATTCATCTTGCGTATTTCTTTGGGAAAGACATTTGTTCTCTTTAGGCTTTATAATATAATTCAACAGCAATCCAGTGAACGAGGTAGCGTTGCAACCGGTTTTATGTGGAGAAGTCAAAAAAAGCAGTCAAGCTCACTCGATGAACAGAATGCTTCTTTTAAAAGTGTTTTCAACATTGAAATGGCATTGAATTTTTTGCACCAGTACAGATTTCTGTAACAAGCTAATAATTATGTAACAGTGACATCAATATCAGGTTATATCCTGAGGCTTTGCCATGAATGAGTTTTCATGGGCAGCTTTTTGTTTTGCTTTGTTTTTGTCGTTCCCTTTTTTCTTTTTTTCAATTAAGTCAATTTTTATTTAAGGAATTTCACACATGATTTCTTTAATACTCATCAAGGACATTTTAATGAGGTTCTTTTCAGGATAAACCTTTCTAAAGAAAGCAGTTTGGTGCTTAATCCAGTGTTCCCATCTGATGTGGTACAATTCTTTGATCTGTACTTGAATTACAGGCAACAACAGCCTCAAAAGTCCTGGGATCCTTTCATCCAAATTTAGAAGTCTAGAATTTGAATTGCACATAATATTGGAATTTCATCACATGATCTTGATTCTATATTATTCCCTAATCACCTATTTATGATATCGAATGTCAATATTTTTCATTACTAGGCAAAATGTTGCGGGTCTCATAGTCACCACTGTAAATGTTTACTGTGATGGAACCATGACCTGGGTCTCACTTTTAGCTACACTGACCAATTATGGAGTCTACTCAACAGTGCACCTTGTAATCTAGAAAGAGCCTTTGATTTTTCCCTCTCCTGGCTCATATTTATTTATTCATCCTTTCACGCATTCATTCATTTTTCCTTAGTGCATGTTGGCGTAGCTGCAGACCTTCTAGTAAGTGAGGTGACATGCAAGTGTTTCACCTCATCATAAAGACTCTTCTACGGAAAGTTTCACGGTCAGTGTCCTCCTCCTGATAGCTTCAATCAGCTGCTAGGGGATTCTATAGAACCTAAAAATAAAGTCAAGAAACACTGCAATGTATTTCTACCCATCCTGCTGGGTCTGGTTGGTGGCTCACTGATTATGAGCCAGACAAAATCAACAGCAATGAAGCTTTGTGTCACAGGACAATAGCAATCACAAAACTGAGTTTTCACAACGTTGTTAAGCTCCTGTGGGTTACATGGCAAGGAAGACTGTTTTTGGCCCACACATTTTCTCTCTGTGTATTAAATCAACTCTTCTCATCCTAGCCTTGTAGGAAGTAGCTGACACTGTTCAAGTTATTGGTGTTTGGATATGTACAGAGTATGCCAGAACAAACAGGGAGGGAGGGTGTTTGCAACAATCAACTATTAGGAGCTCATTCACCAATTCAGTGTTTTAGCCAGATCTATCTGGAAAACACAAAAACAAAATGGGGTAGTAAATACCAAGAATTTAGGAGAGGTGGGTGGAGTGATTGAAGACTCTGTTGACATTTTGATTGCATTGAAAATTTTCCTGCAGACGATATCAGAATCCAACAAGGTAGGTGACTTCAAATTTTGTTTCTAGATTCAAGTATGATGCTTTTCCAATAATATTTACTATGCCAAACACAAAGTACGGTATGCAATGCTTTGTGTTCAGTGTACAAATTTTTCACAAATCGTAGTTATTTTTAATAGAATGAAAAGAAGAATGTATCAGGCGTGGTGGTTCTCTAACTGCTAGCTACAGGTGAATATGATTTAAATTCATTTAAAAGGTATCTGATTTTTTAAGGAAATTTTGCATCTTTTAGGTTTTCCAGGCATGACACAAATGTCAGTTTTATAAAATGTCATTTAATTTCCTTATGGTTGTAGTGTTTCAATGTGTTTTTGCTTACATTGTGAATTCTCCTAACCAAACTGTATCACTGACATTTCAAAAAATTATTTAGATTATAACATGTTAAAATTAGTGGACCATTGAGTCTTTCATACGTATTTCTTTGAAAAATATGAGAAATCTCTTTTCTAGTATTTTTCTTTCTCTTTTTTAAAAGAACTCATATTAGCTTTTATTTTCTTTTTATTATTCTTTTTGCAATAGTATCATTTTAACCCCAAAACATTTTCACAGAATATCTAATAATGTTTTTACCAGTAACATTTTGAATTTGTTCTTCTTGACATGTTTATGTTCCTATGTGTTTTCTATTGCTCTATTTCATTTTTTTTTTCCCAAAACCAAATGTAACAGACTTCAACTTTTTATGTTACATTCTTCTTCGTCTTTTTTTTTTCTTTTACTGGGTAGTATCTCTCTGTTTTCTGGATTTTTGGCAAAACCATTGTTTTTGAATTCTCTTTTTTTCCCCCCTTTATTTTCCTCTTCAAAATGACCCCAGGAGCCAACACAAAGAAAATCGCAGATGATATAACCAGTAATGATCGTGGTGATGATGAAGGTATTTTTTTTGCTTTTTCAAAGCTTGACTCTGGTGCATGATTTTATTCCTATCTCTCTCTTTGTTTTTTCCATTTCAACTCTTTTTTTTTTCTTTTTTTTTCTACCCTTACTTGAAAGTAGTACACATGAGTGTGCTTCTTTATGTATTCCCTTCTTTTGGGAACTGTCATTTTTATTTCCAGTTACTATTTAGAGGCCTGGAAATCAGTGCACAGTTAAAGGAAACATTGTTTGTAGACATAAATGGGTAAAAAAAGGCTGTTTACAAAGATGCCCACCTTTTTTACTTTTTTTTTTTTTTTTTTGCCTTGATCCCAAGATAAGAAAATGGAATTTTACGACATGCATGTATACTGTCTTTTCTGTCTTCCCAGCCTCATTTTGTGAATATTATGTTTTGGAACCTTGATCTTTTTTCATTCTTTCCATATATGGCAACAATTTTGGACAACTGCATAAAAAGTTATTCATGATGGGGGTATTCAGGGAGTGGGAGAGAAAATTAAGATTTCTTTTTGTTTTGCTTTTTCTTTCTAGGCTGATTCTTAAATAGGTTTCAGAGGGTCTGTTCACAGTAATGTGCATTAAAGAGTGTGTTCATGAGATATTGCATTTTTCCTTTCAGGACTGCCTGTTAGCAACATCTAAAGAAAAAAAATTAACAACGGATACCAATATCATAAGAATTAAACACAGGCCAAAATGTAACCTTTATGTATTGCTCTGTTTTTACCGTGCCTTTGTAGAAACCGCCCTACACACCTTTTTATTTACTTATTTATTTATACTTTTTGCAATGGAACATTGGCTTTGAAGTTTTTCAAATTGTGAAATGATTTTTCTTTCAAAGGCAGATTTTCTGTGGTATCCATTCTATCACTCTATTCAATCTCTTCCAGTGAATAAATAGTTTAACGGAAAAAATATGGAAATACTGAAATGAGAGTTTCTTTTTTGGAAGGGCGTTCAGGGTGAGTCAAAACACTTTTTTTATCCCTCCTGTCTGGCCAGCAAAATGTCTGGGATTTTATTTCTTTACATTTAAGCATAAGAACCCTGAGGAACTCATGGGTCTTCCAGTGAAAAGCAATTTGAGGTTCACCTCTTTTCAATTTCCTGGCAGTATCTTTTTACCAGTTACCAATTTGGGTGCATTACTTGATTCCTGACATGAATACCCTCTCCCTGGAAGAAATAGGTCTTGCCAACATTTCGCTATTCTGTTCTTACCACCATCAGTTTTCCTGACCTCTAAACTCCTAGGTGGTGTCAGTATCTCAAATGGCTACCTAAGAGATCCCAATGGCATCAGACTCTTGCAAAGTACACCTCCTAACTAGGTGGCCTCGCCTGGATCAGAACTTCCTAAAACCTAGCACCTGTTCTCTGTCCAGAGAACTAAAGAAATTTTTAAAAATGACATCAGTTCCCCTACACTTCACAGCATATACCACTTTCCATATCCATGATGTCTCCTTTGATGACCAGTATCTGTTTTCCTAATTTGCTTGCAAAGTCACCTTATGACCTTAATAATACCGTCTAATTTTTATTCAGTCATAGTCGACTGTATTTTTTTTCAACTTTGAATGGACAAGGCATCTGGATTTTCCTTCTTCCAATTCTTGAGAAAATGATGTGTGAGTCATGGGTATGCTGAATTACCCTCACTTATTTTTCCAAACAAACATCTTCCAGCAACACTTGAAAGTTTTTCTCCTTTCCGTAACTTAGTAGCTGACAGCTGGCAGCGATAAAATTTCACAAAACACAAATCAAGAGCCAGAAAGGGAACATTACGCAAAGTATCACTCCTTATCCCCCCTCCAAAAAAAAAAAAAAAAGCAATTTGTAATATCTGAGTAATACACGACAAATATTAAGGATTTTTTATCTTATATTTTAATTTTCTATGAGAAAAATTTTAAAATGTTTTTCTGCTCTACGCTAAGTATCAGCAATGACTTGAGAACCTAGATGTTCTTCTCTGTACATTATTGGAAGCAGCAGGTTTTGTGACGTGCTCTCCCACCTCCAAAGAAAGGGTCGTGGTCATTTGCTCAGATCGTAGCTACCACTCATTGTAATGGCTTTCTGGAAACTCCTTTCTGGAAAGAAATGGTGGTCAACATTGGATCTAATCCCATCCCAGCACCCATGACCATGACCTCATTTCTTGAAATTACATCGAGATGTTTCCTGGGTAATCCTCTGTGTTAGAAAAGGGGAAAAAATAGAGAAAATAGGCAGATATGTGGGATTTCTTCTAACAAAACATTGAAATTGCCTATACTCAAACACATATATCACTGTTTATATGTATATGGTCAGTTTTCCTAAAATTTAAATAAGAGCCATATGACTGATTCATACTAAGCAAGTTAAATAAACACAACATTATAGACAAAGGCCCTGAAGATGGCCTTTGGTTTTCTATCCACACAGACCATTGTAAAAATACTGTTTTTACCCATTCATTCATTTAAATAACACAGTGATCATGAGGAATACTCATTAGTTACAAGTGCGCCAGGGAGTTTATGTTCCCTATGAAAACATAAAGCAACACCATGATTGTATCTTGGGTCTCATCTCTCTCGCCATTTTTCATGATGACAATGTTATTTTTGTCACTTAAATATATTGAGACAGCTCTCGAGTCAACAAAATAGAACAAAGATATTTGGACTTTTTTTTTGCATTCTCTCCTGTGGATAATTTTAACTTTTTTCAAAAAAAGTCATCTGCTCTATATTGAGTCTATAATTTCACTCCTATTTTTATGTGTTGACCCCACAATTTTCACAAGTTAATATGGCCACAGTATTTGAGTTAATTTTGATTTTTAAAGATAATTTTACCCTTAATTTCTTAGCTAGAGGAGAATAAGATATCCTGTCAAAGAAGCCATGTGTTTCTTTGATTTAAATAATATTGCAGGGTTTGAGCAAAATTTGCGGAAGGTGTTTTTCTATCTTAAGCCTTATTTTCAAAGTTTTTATAGACACATCTAAACAGAAAGAGAGGGAAACATACTTAAGTGGGAAATATTATCCCTCAATCTTTTTGCATCTCAAAAGTATAATTTACCTGACTAGCAAATATAACAACCTTAGGTATCATCTTTGGACAATGTTATAAACACTTACATGCTTCATAAAAACAAATGAGGTCACCTGGATGTAGCGACATATATAAGTTTATGGGTCTTGCTTGAAATCGCTGGGAAAATCATTGGCCAGGCTGAGTTATTTTTGTGTGTCCTACATTGATACTGTAGGTTCGGGTGAATAGTGAAAGCTAGAAAGAGCTGAATACGTTGGTATACACACCCTCTGGGAGGCTGAGGCAGGATGATTGGTATTCACTGGTATCTGGGACAAGTTTAGCCACCAAGTAAGCCCCTGTTTCAATTTAAAAGAAATAAATAAATGTCTGGCTGTTGTTCAGTGCCGCACTCCTGGTTTCAATTTCCTAAATAGGCCGGGGATTTAACTCAGTGGCATAAGCACCTGCCTTGCAAGTGGGCAGTGGTGAGTTTGATCCCTAGTACCCAAAAAACCAAAACAAACAAAAACGAATGGATGCTTTACCCAACACCATGGAATAAATGAATAGAACTCATTCACGTGAAAACCAGGAATATTTCTGAGCTCCCTTTGCTCCTCCAGGACCATGTGTCATCCGTGTGATTCTTTACTGTGTGTCCTTCCTTGAATTTTTTTCCAGATATCCATGATCAAAACAGTAAGAAGCCAGTGATGGTCTATATCCACGGCGGATCATACATGGAGGGCACCGGGAACATGATTGACGGCAGCATCTTAGCAAGCTATGGCAATGTCATTGTCATCACCATTAACTACCGCCTGGGAATATTAGGTAAGCAGCTCATTCCCCCTAAAGAATGCAGCGAGATGCAGTGGGAAAGTTCTCCTTTTTTAGTGGGGCCTGATGGCTTTGTGTCAGGCTCTGTTCTTCCAGCTCCTGGAAAATCCTGCTGGGATAAGCACCGTGATGGTGCATTGGGCAACTACCTTGCTTTTTGTACCTTCATTGGAAATTCCCATTGTTTCTGGGGTCGCTGTTGTTGTTATTTTCTAAATTGGAGCTTCTAGTGCTGTCATTTTATTTTCGTTGAACCCGAATCCCTCCTCAAGGCAAAGGAGACTGCAGAGACATCTGGAAAGGATAAAAAGCTTTAATCTCAGGAAGTTTTCTCTTGGGAAGTCAATGGACACTTGTCATGAGACGTAGATTTGCATCATGAGCACAGATCCGGTAATCTAACAGTTGATGACAGCTGTGGATATTGCTTTTCTTCCCTCGCTCTGCAGGAGTCCTGATCCTTTTATGTGCAGGAAAGCACTCTGCCCGCTTTTACGTATGTTGGACCTTGACAATCTCAGGCGTGATTCTGTGATTGCATTTGTAGTGAATGACACTTATCCCTTAACTGAATTTGCCTCTGTATTACAACATGCTTAAAAGGCATGAAGTCAAGAAAATCCATCGTTTAGGCATTTCCTTCATTTTCCTATAACTGTAATTTGGAAATTTACATATTGATTGAGAGAAGGAATTCCAGATTTGCCCTTTTCCTGGTGTTGTCAACCGTTGCCTACTTCAAGAAAGACATTCACAGGCTTATGCAGGAAGCATTTGTTTGCAAAGCAAAACTGACTTTCAAATGGTGCAGAAAGTACCATTTTAAGACACATCACTAACACAAAAGGATGTGCAAGATGCAGGATGGAGATGATGTGTTGTGAAATGTGAAACAAATTAGATGGAGGCAGTCTAGTTAAACAGGAAATGTGGCTGGAATCATTTCCTCCGAATAAGTAATTATTACCACCCATATTTTTGTTTCCATTTGGCTGATTTAGTTTCCCACTGAGTGACTTTTTTCATTTCTACGTGGAGACTAACCCTTATCAGAGATCCCCAAGAGGTGGTAAGGGTGCGCTTCCTCATGGATTAGAAATCTAGCTTGAAAATGTAAAACATAAGTCTCCTTACAGTTGTGCCTCCGGAAAAGTGGGTAAAGCACTCAGCATTTCACATCATTTCTCCCGCTGAAGGACAAAGACAAAAAAAAAAAAAAAAGGACTTAGTATCAAGAATCTCAGTCTTTCATGTTTTATTTCCTTTCTGTTTTTTTTTTTTTTTTTGCAGTTTTCAGAGCTTTCTGGAAGCCCAGCTGGAACAATTCCAGCTAACTTTTGAATAGCTGTATGAGTATTTTCATAGACTTCTGGCTTGCTGCTTTGGTGACTTGTGTCTGAAGCAGGAAATTGTGTGGCTTGATGCTTCACAAAAGGCCCATTCTAAGAAAGAGGTGGACAGGAAAGTTTGTGTGAGGTCACCACTCATGCTCTTTTCAAAATGCCCAGTGATTCAAACTTCAAATGGATTTTGGGAAACTGAGTCATGTAAGTGTTTCAAAGAACCATGGCCATGGAACGCAGGCTTGCTTTGGTTAAAAAAAAAAAAAAAATTAAAAATCACAAAGCGTTCTACCGTATGAATGATGGGAAGATGTTCCTATAGCGTCAGATTTCAAAGAAATTCATTTCCTTGCCTCTCTAATGCCAAATTACATGAAGCAGCTGAGTACTGTGATTCTTTAATTGGTTTTGCTCATTCTTGACTCAGTGGCAACCACAAAAGGGTAACCTGTGATGGAGAGGCCTATTTTCATGAGGAAAATAAACCAAAAAAAAAAAACCCAACAACTTTACAATGTGGAAAAATAGGGAAGGTACCTTTTGCTACTGGGAGTTTGAAAAGAAATGGCACTAACAGAGCTGTAACACTGATCACAAGGGTGTAAAAGAAGCAATTGAGCGTGGCGATGCCAGGCTATTTACATTCCGTGCATGAGGTTGAATGAAAAAGCTAAGAATACCACAGACTCGCTTTTATGTGATAGGGTGCAGTGTGCCAGCTCTGCAGATGACTCGGGGGAGCCCAGAGATTTTACAGTGTGACTTGCTTTATCTCCACCGTCAATCCTGCATTTTCTGTTGTCTTCTCAGGAAGCACTAGGGCAGCATTTTTGGTTACAGGAAATGGCTATGCTGAATTCCCGAGAGACAACTTGCAAACCTTAGCCACCCAGACATTTAAAGCAGTGTCCCTGTGAAACGGCATTGGCTGGGTAGCGTGCACCTTAAGGGTAGTGCGCATGCTTAGCATAAGAATCGATCCATCCATGCATAAAATAGGACACGGTGCCCTGGCATGATCATTGCAGAGGGTGATCTTAATAGGAACGGATGCCACGCTACCCAAAAGCCAGCACTGTCTTTGAATAGTTTTGTGCAGTAGTCGTGTGCATATCAATTGTTTCCATAGGGAATAAACCATATTTTCTTACCCACAAGAGAGCACTAAAGAGATGAATTATGGTAAAAATGACCGTGATAGGCCAGGGGTGGAAAGGGTGTAGACTTTAGGATGAAATAGCCATTAGCTTGAATCTTCTCCTACCTGTGTTTCTCTTACATGGCATTCAGAGAATCAACCACCTTCCTGATTCCCTCTCCTTACATATGGACAGGGGTGGCCTTATTTGCCTTTTCAGATTATTGTACGGTACAGTTTCAGAGGTCCAAAACATGACACTGAATTCCGTAGGTATGTACTATATGCCATTGTTTATCAGTGAAAAACATATTATGAATATTTTTGAAAAGGTTTAGTGGACTCATGGCAGTGACATTTTTATAGCCCAAGAGTAAAACCAATGCACCTTCTGAATTTTTATTATTCATATAGCTGGACATCATGTTAGTACTGCTGTTTAACCTCCATTGTTATTTCAAGTGGCCTTGCTCGTTGTAGCCAAAATCTATCAATGATCATCGTACGAACTGAATGATTTTAGTTAAAAAAATGCTTAAGAGGTACTTCTAGACTTCAATCAATCAGAAGATCATTATAGTTGATTTTGTAGTATGAAGGGCTGGTAAACACTGCCCCACTAGCCAGTAACTACATCATTGGTGAACCGATCCATCATTCCTATGAGAGTTTCCAATATGCTAAGAATAACCTAGGATCCTCCTGGGTAACCAGGGCAAATCATCATAACTAACTATTTGAGGGCTTAGACGGGATTGAACAAGGGTGCTTATATTTAAATGTGGTTCTCTTGTAAGAATCCTGTGAATTCAGCTACACACTTTTGTCGAAAGGAAGGAACACATAGCTAAAGTTTTGGAGCAACCGATCTTCACTAACAACCCAGCAAGTTTTCCACTCCCAGTACGTACCCTGCTTTTCCTTGCTGAGGAAGACGGCAGTGCCTCACTGGGCTGGGTGGGTGGGAACATCTTCTTCTGTCAGCCTCCAAATCCATGCCAAACCCTCTCACTCCTTCCCCTCACGATATATCTACGCATCATTCACTTCTAAGAAAACTGGAGATCAACATAGATAATACAGGTGCAAACAATTCCTGCAGGACCTAAACCCAGAGCTGAAATGCGATCATTCTCTTAAGCTCAGTAGAGAATTCCTATCTTTATTTTCATCCCTAGTCCCTCGCATTAAGGTAGCTCAGGTTTTTTCTACTCTATTGGTTGTTTCTTTTTAAAATGATGAACAAAAGACCTTCGATAGACTAGAGAAAAATGTGCCTTATCATTGTTTTCTGTGGAAGGGATGCAAACTGACTTGTGTATGGTTCAGCCTCCCCAAGTCCCTATTAAATAAGCCCAGTTTACATTCTGCTGTAGGAACAAAACTCCCAAACTGCTAGGTGTCCAGTACGAATTCGTGTTCTCTGAAATCGAAGAGTGAATTTTAGGAACATCAGAGGTTAAGAGCAGAATATATTTACTGAGAGAAAGCAAGCTTCTGTCTGAAACAGAGGGGTCCCAAATGGGTTGCCAAGGACCCTGACTTTTCTAGGGACTTTTATAGAGCAAAGCCGAGAGTTAGGTAGCAAGCGGGCATGCACACAGAGCAGTGACTTCCTGTAGGGGGCTGGGATGGTGACTCCTGGCTTCCTCAGGGTGATAGAGACTATTTAGAATATCAGTCCTTAGGATGTGGGGACATTTGATTTTTTTGTCTGGAGGTCTGGCCCTCGGCGGAGGTGTCTGCTAATAATAGAGCAAAATGAAATTCCTGACCTTCTAGATGTCCAGTATGAGTTTGTATTCTGTAAAATCAAAGAATGAATTTTACGAACAACGGAGGTTAAGAGCAGAATATATTTATCGAGAGAAAGAAAGTTTCTGTCTGAGAGAAAGACAGAACGAGTTCCAATTGGGTTTCCAAGGATCCTGTCTTTTCTAGGGATTTTATAAAGCAAAACTATGAGTTGAGGAGGGTCTGAAATGGGAACTTGTAAGGTGGGCACGAGGTGGGACAGAGCCATGGCCAACCAATAAGAATAATTGCTCAGGTAAAATTGATTAAATCAGGGACAAATGTGAAAGCCAGTCACATAGCATGCAGGCATGAATGCAGAGCAGTGATGCTCTGCGATGGTGACTCCTGGCTTCCTCAAGAATATCAATTCCTGATGATTAGCCTTCGCAAGTATGTGGGTGCATTTTCTTTATCTTTTATCTTGAGGTCTGGCCCACAGCAGGATATATCTATCTCCCCCGCAGGTGCAAGGTATCTGGTCTTCTGCCCTGGCTCCTTCGAGGGCCCAGCCCTATCTGACTGCCTAGAATATTTCTACCTCACTCAGCTGCCTGTAACAATTCTACCTCCATTCAAGTATTTTTTTTCCAGGTTGGCTGACAAAGTATTTCTACCCTATAAATCCATGCCTCGCAGATGCTGAAATTTATTGTGTCTTTTACATAGCCGTAACCGTTTGCGTTAGGACCATATCATCCAATATTTGCTGCTTAGTGGGCAGGCAGATCTTGTAAATGTTACTTCACTTAATCTTCCTAAACTCCCTTAAATGGATCAACCAAGCCTTACCCAGGAGAAGATGAAGGCATGGCAATACTGACCTCTAGTCTTGCTCCCCTGAAAATCAGAGGTACACAATGATCATGAGATTCATTTCCATGGAAACATTATCCATGAACCACCATTGTGCAAAATGATGCCCACACCAGCCTGGCCAATAACATTAGATGCATTGGATTTCTCCCATCCGTCAGCATTCTCAGTTCATTAGGAAATCGGGTATCTAATGGCCAGTTCTCATTTCCTTCCCTGCTTGCTCTGTGTTACCCATGAATGGAGACCAGTGAGCTCAATGATCTAGCAAGTCGAATGGATTTTGTATTCGATGACCCGTTTATGGTTCTGAAAACAGTTTCCCACATGGGTTTCTATTATGAAAATACTCTGAGATGATTCAGAGCACATCGCTATTATGAAAGCTAGGTCATGTCCTCTGGAAATTGTGTTTCTTTTTCAGATCATGGATTGTACAAACCAGTTAGGTGGTTTGGAGGTGTAAGGGTGACTGTCACGCAGAAATGACCTCATATAAATGGGACCATATGCATAGTACAGAAAGCATTTGACGTAGGGACTCAGTTGGCTGGTGGTCTATGCATGCCATGCGAACAATTTCTATCCCAGAGTCCTTGGCAAGGTCTTTATTTCCTGCTACAAAGGACAGTGGGTCAGCTGGACATTGGCACACCCCTGTAACATCCACCTGAATTACCCCACTCTTCTCTATGTGATAAGTGAATGGTTTCTGAAGAGCATCTGGAAATCACAGGATGGAACCATGTGGGTCTGAACAGGTACAATCCGTATTCGCCGGGTGTGCATTGGTGTGGAAGGGTTGTTCATGGGCAAGAGTGTTGTGTGTCACTAGTATGTCTGCCCCAGCCTGCTGAGCAGTGTCTGTGTCTACTGCCTGTGAAGTGGACCACCCACACTTTCTCCTCTCACTGGGAAATCAAAGATACAGCTTTCCATTAGATAGTTCCATTATTCTATCCTAGTATGTTTCTGTGTGTGTGTGTGTGTATGTGTGTGGTACTAGAGATTCAGCTCAGGGTCTTCATTGATTGTGGATTGATTATTGTTTTTTTTTTAATTGGTCATAATCTTGCTATGTTTGTAAATTGCTCTGGGCTGGGCTCAAACGTTCTGTCCTCTCGTCTCAGCCTCCCAGAGCGCTAGGATTACAGGTATCTGCCATAATGCATAGATTTCTTATTTCTTTATTTTTCCTGAGGTCTCTTTATTCCCTTTTCTTCTTCTTTAATGTTTTATGAAAGATTTCTTTTAAAGGATACATGACCTTATCTACCAAGTCGAATTTTTCTAAACACCTAAGCCAGGCTTGGTGGTACCTGTCTATAAGTACAGCTCTTGGGAGGCAGAGGCATGAGGATTGACACAAATTCAAAACCACTTTGGGTACAGGAAGCAAGTTCAATGCCAGTGGAGAGAGGGACAGAGATACAGTCAAAGAAAGAAAGAAAAAGTGGAAGGAAGAGGGGGGTGGGGAAGACAGGAAGGAAGGGAGGTTGGCTCTTCATAAATGTGGAGAAAAATCTGAAGAGTTAAAGAGAAGAGCATTGTGGAGGAATGACATAGAACTGTGAAGACACACATGGGGGCTGAAAGGTAGAAGAGGGAGTCAGACAGGTAATTCACAGATGGGATCGCTCCAAAGCAGACAGCACCAGAAGGGACGGTCGAGAATGGAGAGACTGAGAAGGGGGTGAGTGGTGGAAGGTGGTGGAGGTGACCTCAGGAGCAGGACCTGCAGCCCATCTGCAAGGCCGCGTGTTTCTGGGGTCCTCTGGGGTCTTCCGGATGTGCTGAGGAGATGTGCCCTGTAGAAATCCTGAAGAAAACATGCAGACAGAGGGAGGTGGGACAGCTGAAGTCACTTTGGTTTAACTTAGGAGATCAAGAAAATCCAAGAGCATTTTCAAAAAAAAGAAAAATCGGCTCTCTTTGTCATCTTCTTTCTGTGTGCTTATCGAGTGTGCACTGGGTACCTGGGTGGGAAGACACTGTGCTCACCTCTCCTTGTTCCCATGGCCCACTGACTTGGACAAGTCTCTCCCTCCGGATGGGCAGAAATCAGAGTCTTCCTTTGCAATCATGACGATGGCTGAGCTTTCCCCTCCTGTCCCCTGGTGGCCAGCCTTGGCCATTGAGAATCTTTGGATTTGCGCTGCAGAGAAGAAGGAAGGTTGGGGAAATCAGGGTGAATGCTGGGCTCTCTGCAGCTGAATTCATCCATCTCAAGAGCGTTATTCCAGCCAGTGTCCCATGTCTGCTCTCAGGGGGACACACGGCAGTAATAGAGGGGTGGTCTTGTCACGGGTGATGGGTACCACGTGACAATGAGGCTCCGTGGTCCCCAGGACTGCACACCAAATGTGCAAAGCACTGTGAGGGTAAAGCAGATTGGGCAAAGTTGGGAAGAAGATAGAAGCGTAACTTTTGCACCATTCTCAATGCTTTGGGGCTTAGTTTCTTCCCTACTTCCCTTCCTACTCCTTCCTTCCTTCCTTTCTCTTCTTTTCCTTCCTTCCTCACTTCCTTCCTCCATCCCTGACTTACCATTCGCTCTCCTTCCTTTCCTTCTTTCTATGCCCCTCCCCCTCTTCTATGTGACCAATGAAAATTGCTCACATTTATCATGGACAATGGGGTGCTTTGGAAAAGACATAGAGGAAGATTGTACCATAGCAGGCTAGTTCACGTTGGCTTTGACTCACACACGGTTTGTTTCTATTCTTTTATTCTCTCATCTGTTTGTGTACAGGGACAACACATAACTCATAGCGATTTTCAGTCCTCTAAATTTTGCTATCAAGTGTCGTCAAAAAAACTCTCCAAGCCTTCCCTCCTATTTCATGGAAACATGGACTCTTTACCAGCATCTTTGTAAATCCTCCTACAATCAACGACAGCTGACCATGGTCCCTGTCCTTGGTTCCATGAAATGAATCATTTCAGATTCTGCAATGGGGTGAGATCATGCAGTATTTGCCTTCTGATTTGGATTGATCTCCTGTAATGTGTTGATCCCAAGGTCTACCCGTGTAGTGGCAAAGGGCAAAGTGTCCTTTGCAAAGGCTGAGGAGCACCGTTGTGTGGCATGAACCACTTTTTTTCTTTGTCTGTTCACCACTTAGTTTTGCACTGTGTCTTGGTTTATCAATGTATCAGGATAAGAAATACAAGTGCATGTATCGTTCTAAGCACTTAAAAAAAAATTCAGGCGCACAAACCTCCAATCCTCCTGTGCTGCACCACAGAGAATTGCCTTCATTTACATATATTTATTTATTTGCTTTCCTTCATTTATTTATTTTTGTGGTACTGAGCATCAAACTCATGACCTTCACTGACCAGACAAGCACTTGAGCCACTGAGCTAAATCCCTGGCCCCTTCATTTACATATAAAGGATCCTAGTCTTGTGTTTTTTCTTTTTTCATTGTACTAGGGACTAAACCCAGCATTCCATATGGGCTAAGGAACACCTGTAGCATTGAGCGATACCCACAGCCCATTGTATTTTAATATTTTGAGACAGGATCTCCCTAACTGGAATTTGCAATCCTTCTTCCTGACTTTCTCAAGTGGTGGCATTACTGCTGTGTACCACCATGCTTAATTTGAGTCAGAATTTCTTAAAATAAAGTGAAATTTTATTTTTAAATGTAGCCTCATACACAGAAAAAAAAAAAACTCAAACACATGTCCTACAGTAAGCCATTGGTTTTATACTTAGCTACCTTTGTCCAACATATCCTTTAAGTTGGTTTTAATAGTCAACTTTAGTTGACAATTCCTTGATAAAATATTCTTGTTTGAAAAATTGTACCTTCAAAATCAAATCAGTATGGTACCATCACTTCCATCCAAGGTACTTTTTCTTCATTTGATCTCTGGTCTGCTGTGGAAAGGTTAAATTACCCATAGTGGGTGAAAAAAAAAAAAGTTTCCTCCCTCTTGCTGGAGAACAGAAACACCTGAAAATTACTCAAAATGCGACCAGTGCCATGGTGAACTTTATTTATATTTGTTACCAATGGATGCATTTAGAAAGTTCTAAGAAGGCCTAAAATGGACAAGGTACAGGAATTTGATTGGCGTGATATGGGAGCTCAGATTCTGGATGGTCCTCCAAGAAACAAAAGCTATCGTGAAAACCTGATTCATGCAGAGAAATTGATGAATGACCCTTTCCAGTTTCCAGAGTGGGCTCCAACTGGATCCCCAGCCCTGAGCTCAAATTATCAGGCAATAAATGTACATAACTTCATGTTCTTGTATAGTCACAGCTGGTGGTTTATACCATCTACCGGAACTTCCCAGGGTACCTGGTGAGGAGTGTGCTTCACAACGGAAGGAGTCGTGGACCTCTTCTATAGCATCTGGAAAATAAAAGTGAGAAACAAAGAACTGACCACTAAGGGTAGAGAATGGAAAACATTCATGGAAGAAATAATCAGTTCCATGGCAAAAATCTGATCAAAACAAGTTGAGGAGAAGGCAAGAAGTTAAAGTCCACAATTCTTTCAAAGTGTTTTGAGGTAAAGAAACCAAGGAAACAGATCAGCACCTGGGTAGAGGGAAGCAGGAAACAAACACTGTTATATTTTACTGCGTGAGAAACGGGTGCAAATTGGTGTGCTATTGGGTAGGATTCAGCAAGGAGGCAATTCCTGCAGGGCTCGGATGGCTTGAACAGACCAGTCTTGTTCTGAAGTTGATGGTAGACAGAACTGACCTTATTTGTGAACACGGGATACATTTTCTAAACAACGAAAAGCCAATTTCAATGCAGAAGAGGGCAGCGTGGACAGGTTGGTGGGAGCTAAGGAGGGTGAGAATGTTTTCTGCTGACTTAGAATTTCTGAGTAGTATGCAAGATAATGGATGTGAAGAGGAGGGGAGGGTAGGAGAAAGGACAGAGGGGAGGAGAGAAAAAAGATTCACTGAAGGAGGGTTGGGGAGAACAAGGCATTTTGGTGGGTGTTCAGACTTCAAAGTCATTAGAGTCCCTGGAGTTGCAAAGATGCCAAATGTGTTCGATGATTCTAGGTTTTCTTGAAAGTGTTTTCCATGTATATCCCCATTTGGGGCCGCGTGCCTGTTGCCCCAGTTTGCAACATATACAGAAGGGACAAAGATTTTACCATGTTTCATGCAAGGGAGGGAACCTGGTGGATGTGGGGGATAGTAAGACAGAGATGGTGCAAAATGATGGAAAGCTACGAGAACTAGATTATCAGGCGTATGTCTTGGCACACGTTCTGGTGGGACTTAGCTTCAAGTGAGAAACATTTATGCTGTGTTTGTGTCACTGTCTGAGAATCGCAGTCACCCTGGTGTGACAGAATCCTTTGCTGATCTCGTTTTGTAGCGGAATTTACAGTTTCTGCTATGGTTTTCTTTTCTCATGTGAATGCTGTTTGCTTCTTTTCACTAATTTCTAAGCTCCTTGAGGGCTGAGTTCATAGCGTATCATTTGCCTTTGTCTCTTGAGTATTTACCCAGATAATAAGAATTTTCTGGATGATTAACCATTGCCACTTTTTTTTTTTTTGGCTTGGAATTGCAAAAAGCAAGCTAATTAACAGAGGAATGAATATATTTACTTGAAAATGATTTCTTTAGATTTAAGCAAATTCTTGATTCTCATTTTACATAAAACATGTTCCTTTCTAGCTTATGTATTCAATGCTTCTTCCTTTTTCTTTCCAACACCAAAGTTTCTATATTCTTTGATACAAATGTCTGCAACTTTGTCTTTATTTCCGGATCTATATCTTCATCGTATGAAAGTTATCATGTGTTGTAGTGAGGGGTTATACAGAGAACAATTAGAATCAGGACATGGAATTTATACTATTATTTTATGATCGTCACCCAGAGTTAACACAAGAAAGTACAGAGTTAACACAGGAAAGTACAGGAATCTATCCACAACACTAAAGATAGAATATTTAGCCAAGGACCTTAATCCCACAGCATGGTCCCACGAGTCCAGATGAAGACCCAGAGCTCATGACAATGCCTCCTATGAGTCCAACTGGAGGTCTAGAGCCCACAGGAAGGACTCACACCAGTCTCTTTTATGGATCTGTGCTGGGAAGGCCCAAAGTTCAGTGGTGGAAGCCAGGAAGTCTAAGCCAGCAGGGAAGAGGGTGTGCTGGTAGGTTGAGGGTTCTACACTGGAGTCAAGAAGTCACACTCAAAACAAAGACCAGGGCTGTCCTGAAAAGCACCACAGCCATCCTCAGTGACATGGAGACCCCGAGCTCCTCTGATGACAAGCACAGTTGAGTACATGCCAGGAAGCCAGTGTGACGAGTTCATCCTGGAGACCAAGTGGCACACGTCTTCCCCTCCGGAGCCAGGAAGCGATGCTCGATGTGAGGACCAGAAGAGCTTCTCCAGGAGAACCAATGGCTCAAACAGCAGCACATAGGAGAACCCACAACACCTCAATGCCTCAATAGCATCTCCTGCTCCAAGTCTCCATTTATGCCGGCAACTTTCCTCAGGTGAGACATCTACGCTTAGCAGCATGGTGATGTAATACAGTTGGCATTAAGTTGACCACCAGTTTTTAATCCATAACATAATGAATGGAAATGTTTTTGTACATGGCATGCAATTATAATTGAAAATACTCTTATCTTTATATTGTTATCGGATTCTGGGTAGCTTAAAAAGCAAAGTAGCATGGCCCCAATATATAATTTTTTGTGCAACTCTTCATATAAGTATTTTCAATGATTTGTGGTGAGAACACAATCCTTGCTGATTCTCCAAGAGCTAAACTACACTTTTGCCAAGTGGCTGACATATATCTGAGATGATCCTATAATCTGACTGAATGAATTTTCTAGGGCTGCCCTGACAAATTACCACAAGTATCATGGCATAATACAAGAGAAATCCCATTGCTGTTCCCTTGCACAATTTAGGGGAACAGAACTCTAAAAGCAAGATGGCAGAAGATCTGTTGGTCTTTGGCAGACAGCAGGAAATGACGCTTTCTTGAATTTCCAGGTGCTGGTGGCTCTGGTCTTTAGTCCCATCTTTCAGTAATCCTGTCATTTCAAGTGAGTGTCTCTTTCTCTCTTTACAAGAGTACAACTCATTGGCTTTAGAGCTCACCCTAAATCTACAATAATTTCAACTTGAGAGCCAAATGCACAATATCAGTGAGATCTTTGTTTCTGGAAACACTTTCTGAGATTTAAGGTAGATATGAGTTTGTGAAGGACACTATTCAACCCTACTGTCTTAGTAGGTTTTTTTTTTTTAAACACAGAGACACAAGTTAAAGGTGAAGAGGTTTATTTCACTTCAGAGTTTGTGGATTTGTCCATCCATAGTTGCCTGGCTCCAAGGCAGTGTGGCATGACAGAGGGGCATCACTGAGGAGAAACAGCTCATGGCACAGCAGGCAGAAGGCATCCAATCAGGAAGCTGCAAGCTTCCGTTTTGTCCCATCCAGGCTACCAGCCTTATGGTTGGTGCCACCCACACCCGGGATGGTGCTTCTGCCTTTGGTAAAATCACTCAGCCACATTCAGAATGTGCGAATTCCAAACAGTGAACTAATTCTAGCACCGCACACTTTGGAACGTCATGATTACATGTCCTAAATCCAGTCAGTTCTAGAATGCCCCACCTATGAGGACATGAGGCTTTGGAGGGGCATCTACCAACACACCCTCCTTTCTCCTGTGGCTCACAACTGCAAAGCATAGTGCGTTGGATCAAGTACGTCTACACATTTTCCTCCCATACACGCAGAATGTCTATATTCAAGATGCCTTTGGAAACTTCTCACCTCTTTTTTAGAAGTGCAGGACATTGTATGACTTTCCTCTCTGCTTTTCCATTTCTTCTCCCTTTAGGAAACATAATCCCACCATACAAAGTTTAGTTCCTGCATCTTAACAGTTTCCCCCTCAGTTTTACAAGTGGCGAAAGTGTTTTCCCCTGTTGGCTGGAAAGCTGGTAGCTTTGCTTCAGCGATATAAGTAAGGCTATATTTCATGCTTTCTTCTTAGATCAAAGGCTATTGCTATAAAGCAAACAGTTTTCTCTTGTTATCATCATTTCATCTTTTCCTCTGGTAATAAAATCCAATTGCTAGGGCTCATTAATGCTCTGCTTTAGAACTGTACACTTGGGCATATGCCACTTCTAAATAGTTTCGTAAGCATTCCCATAAAATATTAATAATGCGGTTGGTTTTTGGAAAAGAGATGTATTCAAATATACCTCAAATTTTAAAGTGAGTCATGAGATTTTAGTGCAATAAGTGATTTGACAATGCAACCCAACTTCCTTGCAAATTTGTTGATTACCCTGCCTTCTTTCCTTTATATGCAAAATATAAGGTTTGTGAGGTGCTTTTTTGTTTTTTCCCCCTCCCAGTTCCGGGGATTGAATACAGGGTCTTTTCACTGAGATATATCATGACTTCATTTTTAATTTTTTTATATTCCAAGACAAGATCTCACTAAGTTTCCTAGGCTGTGCTCAAACTTTCTCCCTCAGACTTTCAGTGGGCTGGTTTTACACACGCGAGGTGCCATGCCTGACTTGCCTTTGAACTTTTACTATTGTTCCACACAGCAGTAACAAAATCCATTTAGCGATCTACTCTTTTCTGAGGAATGATTACCTAACACACACGCACGCACACACACACACACACACACACACAAACACACGCGATTTTTAGTATTGTTAGGCAATACTAAACATGGTGATCATGTTATTTGATTAAACTTATGCTGCCAGACCCTCATTGGTAGAATGAAGTATACTATGATCAGATTCGACTTTAAAACTTTCAATTCTCTGTCATAGAGCAAGGGCCTCATGCCCAATGTGTACGGAGGACAACAGTATGTACTCCACTTTTGCAAAAAGCAAAAGGTCTCTTGCACGATCTTCTGGCCAGGGGGCCTCCATTTGCCTCCCAATCCATTGATAATGAAGGAATATTTCAGAAGGAGTTGTATGTTGTTGAGATGATAGAGGGTATCTGTAACCCAAAGAAAGAAAGTAAGGAGATTTTTATTTTATTGGATATTCTACCTGTGTATAGAACCATGGAGTAACCAGTGTATTTCTCAGCATGATCGGTTCAAAGTGTACCTGTGTGAGCATGCTCAGTTTAAAGTCTACCTATCTGAGCATGCTCAGTTTAAAGTCTACCTATCTGAGCATGCTCAGTTTAAAGTCTACCTATCTGAGCATGCTCAGTTTAAAGTCTACCTATCTGAGCATGCTCAGTTTAAAGTCTACCTATCTGAGCATGCTCAGTTTAAAGTCTACCTATCTGAGCATGCTCAGTTTAAGGTCATAGGTTACAAGTTTAAATATGGTGGAGATACTTCTGGGTATGAGCTGATCAAAATTATAGAACATGTGTACAGAAAGCAAATTTGGTCACAAATGTTTCTGGATGCCCTCAGCACAATATAATAAAAAGCCAAGTTTACTCTAATGCATCCAAAAGAATCATTTAGACTGATTCTGTGATGTTGGATGGTTCCTGGTAAGTTTCCTTAAATATTTCTAACTGAAAGAAATGAGTAACCTAAAAGTTATGCTAATTTTCTTTTAAATGGGTGATTCTTTTCTTCCCAGAAAGTATAAGAGTTTTCCCCTAAATGCATGCTAATAATATCATTGACCGGACACCCTAGATTACGCTTATGTTCATGTTTCAACAGCCAATTCCAAAGTATCAGAATCACTACTGGAAAGCCTGCAGGTCCCTCCCCCCTGATCAAAAGTAAAGGAATTTATATCCTAATGTGTTCAGATCTGAAGAGATTTCACCAACCTACAGAGAGAAGAAAAGTCAACAGTAATAATTTCTTTTTTCCATTGCTGTCATCTCATGATACCACTCACAGTGTCTAACCTGTTCAAATAAGAATTGAATATAAGGAAATTCTCTACTTTTCATTAATGTCCTAGAATAATGAGAAAGAAGCCTACTGTAGAGGCATAGATATATAGTTCTGGGTAGAGGATGTTAGCTGCTAGAAGGGATTGATTTCAATGAAATAAAATTTGACTTGCTTTTGGCCAATACTTTGTTCTCACTTACTGTAAATTGGTGGAATTATTGGTTTAAATATGAAAAGGGTGGGTAATACAACCCTCATCTGATAGTACCAGCCCACTTACTCATTTCTCTTCAGTTTTGTGTGGAAAGATTGCTCCATTGTGGTAGACTTTATACTAAGGAATAATATGGAAGAACAGTACAAATATGATCTAGAATGTACACTACAAATATTTACATCTAATGCTCTTGCTGAGAAATGTGTATCTTTGGTTCCTTTCGGTGATACCAGTATTATGATGTTAGAAACCCTTGCCTTTTATAATTTATTTTGAGATTCTTCTTTGAGAAATAGAAATTCTTCCAGCTCAAGGGAATGATTACTGCATTGACGTAGAAAAACAAACCTATAGTATTTCTGTTAAAGCCATAAACCCTAATCAGAGTGTGGGATGTGAGCAGTCTCCACACTGGTGGATTTATTCCAATAAACGGATGTCTCTGTGGAGTAATCTTGGACAATGAGGGAGCTCAGTGTTCATAGGTTAAAATGCTAGTTCATGGAGAAACTACAGAGGGGTCATAAAGAAAGAAATTCTGTAGGAAGCACCTGTTAGAGCTCTTAATAGCTGCATTTAATGTGTCTGTATATTGCAGGTAAAGGTTCTCATACCTCTGCTTCCTCCTGGCCTCCCCCTAGCAGACCCCTCTGCTTTTGTAAAAACAAGAAATTTTCAACCCTTTATCCACACTCTGTAAATTCCCATTTTCTTCATTTCCTGATTTTGCATCCCATGTAAATAACTGAACGAAGGATCCTTTTGGCATTGAGCCTCAACTCCAAATCCCCACAGAATTAAAACTGTGAGAAGAGAGATCACAGAAGACAAATACATGCTGGGGAGGTATGATTTCGATGTGTCCATTCTGCTGATGGAAAGTGGATTCTGTTGAATCAGTCTGTTGGTTAAGGGAAGGATCCCTGAACTTCCAGAAGTAGTTTATGTCTTCAAACATACTCTCGTGGGCCTTCACAACCACCCTCATTTTGCAACTTAAGAAACCAGGGCTTAATTTTGAGGTACGTGTGGAGAAGTTAGAGGTCTTGTTCATCATCAGGAGATTCTTGTATAGCACAGTACCTGCAGAAAACAATATGGTGATTTCTCAGAAGAATAAAAAAATTAACATGCAGCCAACATAGAATCCAGAAATTCCAATTCTGGCTTTCAAAACTATTGAAAGGGTGGACTTAAAATGATGTTTGAACATTTAAGTTCGTAGCTTCATTTCAGGATATCAAAAGATAGAATTGTCATACCTTTCATTAGTAGATAAAAGGATTTTCAAAACTGTATGTTTATATTTATATTTTATAAAAAGTAATAAACATATATAAAAATTTATTGTATTCTTTTTGTAGAGCTGAGTTATATCTCTTTGACTAATATTTGTTTTTAAGGATAAATCATAAATTTTAAGGGTATATTATATAGTCCCTAAGGAGGAGAAAATTCTATCACATCTACTGAAAAGATTAACTCTAATGACTTTACCCTAAGAGAAATAGCTCAATCACAAACAATAAATTCTGTGTGACTCTACAAATAGTTATTCTTTATTATCCATGCAATTACTTTCTGTGGTCTTAGTATTTCTTAATCCATGAAAGGATGGAATATTAAATAGAAAATTCCAGAAACAAGCAACTGAGAATTTTAAATTTTTGTGCTATGCTGAGTGATATATTTTTTCCCCAGTCCCAAGGTTTGGGAAAACTAAGACAGTCTCACTACATTGTCCAAGCTGGGCTCCAACTTACACCTAGTTCCAGGAAGCCTAGAATGTAAATTGTCTCCTTTTCCCAAGTATCCATGGTGTATAACTTACCCTCTCCTTAGTCACTTGAACATGGAGTATTTTTTTTGTCTTTTTATTTTTTGTACTGGGAATCGAACTCACGACTTTGCACTTGCCAGGCAAGTGCTGTGCCACTGAGCTATATCCTTGGAACCCAGAGTAATTTTTTTAGTGCTGGTGTGCAAAACTTTTTTTTACTTAATATACAAAGCACAATAATAGTAATCCTAGCAAGCACTTGAGATGTGTCAGAATGAAGTTGTTGTTTTAAATGAAAGGTTGCAAATTCTGTGGTTCAGAAAAAAAAGAATGGAATCATGAGATTGCTAAGATTGCAGAAGTAATATCATATAACAAGAGATCCGTATTGTAATGAAGTTTTATGAATCGTCGTAAAGCCCTCCTAGCTGGTCATACAGGGGTGTTGTGTCTACTGTGTTAAATTTACCTTCCATTGTGAACAACTCAGACTTTGGAAAAACAAGTTATTATTTGACATGTGCAATGTTCACATCTCACTTTAAATCCTTTCCAATTATAAAAACAATCCCATTATCTTCCTGGTTTGCACATAGACATGACTCCTCAAATTTGCAAAATCATGATTTTAAACTTAGATCTTAAGAGACATACTTGAATGTTGACCTTTTCTCTTGATCTTCCTCTGGTGGACTGTATTTCTCCTTTTGGAGCTATAATCTCTAAATCCAGAGTAGCATATGTCATTAAAGCAGTGGAATCTAGCTATGATGGCACATGCCTGTCATCCCAAGAGTCTTGGAAGCTAAGGCAGGAGGGTCAAGTTCGAACCCAGCCTGGGCAATTTATTGAGACCGTGTCTCTAAGGAATTTAATTAATGGTTAGGAATGTAAGGAGAAAACCCTGGGTTCAACCACAGTAATATACAAATACACATCCACATCTACATACAAAACCAAACAAATAATAAATTAAAATTACCAGTGGAAAAAGCTTTTAGCAAATACTCAAATGTGTAATGGGTGTGAATAGGCTTGGAGACCAGGAGGAGGAAGAGAGTTTCATGAGTGCATAAAACCTGACCTTCCTTTCTTTCAGAGTTTTCTATAGAACGTGTTTTTCCAACCTCTCCTGCCTGACCAGAAAGAAATAGTGTGCAAAATACCACTTCTCCTTGCTAGCACCCCTCTTCTTCTTTGGAGAAGCCTACGTTTCTCCAATCTTCAGTATCCTCTCATTTCTCCCTTTCTCATTCCTATCAAATGCAACATTTTTACTTCCTTTCATCTTTGCAAATCCCATGAACCCCACAGGTAAAAGATGCACTTAAATACTGCTTTTTTTTTTGCGGGAGGGAAGATATTTTTCATGACTACGTAAACGGATAATGTTTCTTGGAGAATTCTCCGGTGTATTGGGCCAGTTTTATTTTCCATTTTTCTGTTGAATTTAGTTTTATATCTTAGATGCAGTTGTCTCACAAGAGATCCTGAGTAAAGCAAGAGATGCAGTGTGTTTTATTTGTACATTTTTATGTTGGATTTATTTTCAATGCACAAGGTGAAACTTTGGGTGAGGGTTTGCCAGGGACTTCAATATTTTGAATGCACTTTTTAACTTAATAAATGTCTGCTGATCTCATACGTGATGGGGAACTAATTATACATGTTCTCAAATTTTAGGAAGTTCTTAGCCTGATAGAGATAAGGTTTAAACCAACACAAAGTTTAACCTTTGCCAGCCTGGTGAAATAAGAGCTAATGTACTCCTCTTGGAGTTAGCAGTTTCCTTTTACATGCCTCTCTTTGCAGGCAATTTTACCTTTCCTGGTCATATCCACATTGACCCATCTCTTTGACCCATCCTGAGCTCCTAACAACACATTTAGCTCCAAACTCTTTAAGTCCTTTAATCCATTGAGGATTGTAGTTGCACAATGATCTAATCTGTCTTCAAAAGTCTCACCTGTGCACACATGAGCCTTTTAGGTGGACAGTCTAGATTTTAACCAGTGTATGTTTTGGAGGCAAGGGATGGACCTCATGGAGTCCAGGAAGCAAAGAGATGGAGAAACAGCGGCTGAGATCCCAATAACCTCTTTGGGAACAAATGATCCATTGATATAACTTTCTGTCATGAGACCCCACCACCAATGAGCTAACTTCTTCTCATTCTATTCTACCCCCAGTGATCTAACTTCCTGTCACTGGGCCCCATCCCATGGTGCTAACTTTCTATTGCTAGGTCCCATACCCAATGAGCTAACTTCCTCTTATTAAGCCCTGCCCCAAATAATCTAACTTCCTGTTGGTAGGCCCCAGCCCAAGGAGCTAACTTCCTCTCATAAAGCCCCACCCCAAATTATCTAACTTCCTGTCACTGGACCTCATCATAAGAGCTAACTTTCTATAGCTAGGCCTCATGTCCACTGAGCTAATGTCCTCTCTTTAAGCCCCAACCCCAAGTGATCTAACTTCCTGTCACTAGGCTTCCGCACCCAATTAACTAATTTCCTCTCATGAAGTCCCACCCAAAATGATCTAATTTCCTGTCAGTAGGTCTCACCTGCTTACCATGCTATATCTCCCCAAAAGATTTATCAGCTGCAAACCAAGCTGCCACCATGAGAAGACCCACTGGGGAACATACCAGATCCTAATTACTATACAAAGGCACTGGAAAAATCTCGTGGGAGCCTCACTTAGCTTACATTCAGCAGTTTCCATTTTTAAAAATTGTGTCTCCAGAAATGCTCCCAAGGCTTTAGATCATTGCTCTACTTGTCTCAAAAGGTCAATATTGTTGCCACTTTTAAATGAAAACGGGAGTGTGTTTTATTTCCAAACCCTCCTTTCTGGAGCTACGAAATGTCCCTTTCGCTAAAGCTCTTATTCTGCCTGTAGAAATGATTTTCTCATCATGATCTGTGGTGCCAATTCTATGAGAAAAAATGGAGTCATGTCTCTCAGATGCCTCTGCCTTTCTACGCATAAGGAAAAGAAGTTTTAAATTATGCCGTGTCTTAGTAAGCAGGTTAACTAGAGGCTCTTTATTTATTGTATTTGTTTATTTATTTACCTGTTTTTCATTTCACTCCATTTGGCATGGCTCCCAGAATTTCACCTGGAAACCTCTCACATGAATTATTCTGGGCCCTAAGAAGGAAGCTTTACTTTAGTCTTTTGGGGGGCGAAAAAACAAGTTTTCATACTGTGAAATGAAAAGAATTCATTTGAACTTTATTTTCTAGATAAAGTTATGGCATTTATGGGCAGGAGCTTCCTTTAGTTCAAACATCCCTTGAGATTGTATTTAAATATTGTCTCTGTCAACACCCAGTGTTTCATAAATGCCCATGTGTATCAACTTTTGAATGTCAGCCCTCTGGACAGAGCTCTTGCCAGATTCACTCACTTTCATTGGCAGAATACCTATGATGAGACATAGGTAGCCCATAGTTGTGTTTATTAAATCACCTTATGAACTGGAATTGATCCTTAACCCTGAATTTGAAGTGTTCCTCTGACCCAAGCTGATGAGAAAAAAATCAGAAAGATGCAAGTTTCCTCTGCTGTTTTGTGAACCAAAGCCAAATAAATATCTCAGAGATCTTTGGTGAAATAAGTGTCTTTTAAACTATACGCATAAGGATGCATATTTCTGTTAGCACAGTTCACAAAACTGTGGATATAATTGGCATTGTACAGTAAGAGTGACTTTCTGAAATAATGCATTTGTAAATATTCCAGTGAAATTCAAAACTTTACCAAAATAACAAAAGTAAAAATACTCTTCATCCTACATATAGCAATATTTTCACTACAACAACTACTAAACTTTGAGAGTTGCAGTGTTTAAATTATATTCCCAACCATCACTTGAGGATATGAAAATGCATATGATGTTGTCACCAGCCTAACCAACCAGCCTCTTCATGACAAAAGACTTTGTATAGTAAAAACTGTCCACAAGTTTAGGAAAAAAAGGGCTTTCTCCTTTTATTTCTGATGGATTTTTCCCCACTTCATTAGAACTAAGAAATGGGGGCAAATGAAACAGGAAAATTTAATTTAACTTTCCCTTTCATAACTAAAATAACAGGAAGTATAATAGAAATAAGAATTTATTACAACGTGAGAAAAATTTCCAGGAATCCCACACAAATCACTTCCCCTCTCCTCCTACGCCTTCATCCCATCATTCTCAGAACTTTGTAAAGCAATTCTGAAAATCATATATCACGAGACTCTAAGAAGTCTGAGAACTTTCCATGAGTCCCATCCAAAGAAATAGCAGGCTTATAAAAATATGATATCGTGTCCTCATGCATTTTAATCACTAGCTTTGGCACCATGAGACTGCTGGCTTCCCCCAAATAAGGAGACTATGAAAAGTGAACTTTAGAATGGATTTGAGGCCTTGAAGTGGCAACAAAAATACAACGAAGATACCGAGGAAAGTGGATTCCAGGGCTATTGCCGAGAATAGCAAGACTGACAGGAGAAATATGTTTGAAGCAAAGGAGTCACTGGCCATCTGTCTAATTTTTATTTTAACTTAAATGTGCACCTCATTTTTCTCCATTAGTCCTCATGATGGGATGCTTGGTCATATTTGCGATTTGATTCACCTTCTTATTGTTTATATTAAGATGTGATTATATTTTTTTCTCGTCTTGACCATTGCATGAGAATTTTACTTTTGTGGTGATCAGTCTTGATTGACTTTGCCTGTTCTTAACCTGTGATTTAAGAAAAGAATATATGGTTATCAGAAAACACTATAGCATTGCTATATGGGATAGGAAGATCTCTATTCCCAAAGCTTAGCAGATGGGAGGAGGTGGTCAGGAAACATTTTCTGTTGCACAGGTAACTGGGAACAACAACAAAAAAAATCTGAGTAACGTTTTCCAAAACCCGAGCAGCACAAATGGAAGCACCGAAATGATAATGTCTCTGCACAGACTATGTACAGTGGAATCCACTCCCTGACCTTCCCGATTTCCCCCTGGCAAGCTGAACCCCAGCGTTTTATGGGTTGCAGAAATATGTCACTTTCTGTGATCATACTTTCTCCATTGTCATCGTGCTCTTTTAAAAAAAATTTTTTTTAGATTCACAGAAGCTAATAAAAAACAGTGAGTACTTATCAGAGGTACCCTCTAGCAGTCATACAGGTACCATCTGCATTTTTAGGACCTAAGGCACTTTCAAGAAGAGAATGACCCATCACATGCCAAGAGAACTTCTTCCTGGACTTTGCTGGGAAATGGCCAACCCAAGATTCTGACTGCCAGTTCTGCTGTTGTTTTCTCTGCGCCCTGATAACGCTTTGCCTGAGCTACTGTATTGCATTTCTAATCTTCATTATTATGGTCTTGTGTTCCTAACAGAGTCCTAATGCAGCGCTAGACAGTAAAAACTTTCTTGGTAATTATAAATTTCGTGCAGCTGCTAATTACGGAGGCTTCCTCTTTTCATCCAAAGCCAGTGAAACACACAAGCCACATTTCAGGGGGGCTTCAGAAACTCCCAAGGCGTTAACTTGCCATCCTCGCTCCACATGCAAACCTGAAACATGCGCTTGAAATGCCACGACATAAATTTAAGTCTGTATCCTTTTCTTTGTAATCTAAAGATCCTTTTGACCTGCAAAAACAAAACAAAAAAGCCAAAAGTTATACTTTTGTTTCCATTATTAAGACCTATTGTTATCGTTTTAAGCCTTAATTTTCTAATCTGAGGGATTCTAGTTTTTGAAAGAATCGTGTGGAAAATATACTTGTCCTTTACCTATTGATTTGATCACACATATTCTTCATTCTGATGAATAAACAGTTAATTTTAGATAAGGTTGCAACCAAAGCAAGGCTATCATACTTCTTTTAAAATATGTGATAGGACTTAAGTTTTCAAGACATGTTTAAAGCTTCTAGAGGGCTGAAATTGAAAACAAACTGACATTATTTAAGTTCTTTGCAACAAATTTTGAAAGTGTGTGTGTGTGTGTGTGTGTGTGTGTGTATGTGTGCACGTGTGTATGAAATGTGGGACTGAAACTCAGGGCTTTCAGGCTGAGCTATATTCCATTCAGGTTTTCTTCTTCATCTTGAGAAAGTATCTCCCTAAGTTTTCCAGGCTGTGTCAGAAATCACAGTCCTCCTGCCTCAGCCTCCCAGTGTTCTGGGATTACAAGCATGCAACACCACACCCTACTGGGCTACAAAACTTTAAACTTAAACTCCTTCAGGTCCATAGCTGATCCGGTGGTATTTAAATCCCTGCTGAGTCTATACAGATGAAGTAGTTTTCAAGCTTCAAAGAAGACTAGTCAGAAGAAATTGGTAGGAGGAAAAATAGATACATGTTTCCTTTTTCCAAACTAAGCCTGCTTCATCAACAAAGATCAATAAATGAATGAAGACAAAAAACAAAATCCCCTACTACACGAAAGCCTGATGTCTTTGCATGCAACATGGAGATAGAGACTCAACTCCACAGCACCAACCAGGCAAATTTGGCGGGCTTTTTGATAGAATCCACTAAACCCTGGTATCTACATTTGGATTTTAATAAAATGAAACATATATTTAATAAACCTAACCATATTTTCACTTGTGCCATATCCAAGGCAAATTTTCCTACGGGTATTTCCAAATGCACTGTACCACAATGATTCAAATTATTTTTGGCTAAAAATTTCTGGAAAATGCACATTATCCCAATTTGTCTTTTTTTGTCTATTCATTTTCACTTAAATTTAATTTTTAAATAATCCTATTTAAAGCAAATAGATACAAAATGCATTTCTCTTTACATTTTATTTGTCAAGTCCAGCTGATAAGAAGCTATATTATGTTCACTGCTGAGGAAAGAGATTCTCTGAATAAAACAGAAGTTCTGGGAATAACTTTATGCTCATGCTCCAAACATCTTTACATAATTTAACATCATAGGCAATCATTTTTGTTTCCCATAATGGAGTCACAAAGTGCTTTTTTGTATAGAATGCTAGTGCTAAAATAGGTTTCTGAACAAAAAGAAAATTCAACAAACTATGGGCAATGTAATATGACTCACTCATGAGGAAGATTTCTCCCAGGAAACAGAATGTTCTCTGTGATGGAAGAGACAAAGAAGAAGAGCTTCTAAGAGGTACTGAGCTTGGCTGTTGGTGGTGACAATCCCTGAAACACAATTTACAGAAGAGCTTGAGTTGGGGATGTGGTTTCAGAGGGCTCAGTCCATGGCTGATGGGCTTAAGGCAGAAATGGCGGATGGGTATGGCGGAACTGTGGGGGAAAATACTGAGCTGATGACTTCCATAAAGCAGAGGACAGGAAGAGCTACAGAAAAAGGTCCAGATACACTCCCTCAAGACTGTACCTCCATGACCGTCAATGACACATCCAGAAATGGGCTCGACCGTTCCCAGGAGATGCTCAAGCCAATCTAGGTGACTCCAGGGAGGTTCACTACCATCAAGAGGTGTTGCCTTCAGCACAGATGAAAAAGGACAGCTAAGAAGTTTATGACCCTCCCTGTGTCCTAATCTATAAGGTAAACCAAGCAAAGAATGATGGGCTAAGGAGCTGTTGGGCATTGGTCTCTCTGGGTCTCATCTGTAAAATAGGCATCAGAATGAACCCTCAGAGTTGAGCACAAGGACCTAGCTTTCTTATCTAGAATCACCTCAAAAAAAAAAAAAAAAAATATATATATATATATATATATATATATATATATATATAAAACAAAAAGTGTTATGAAGTGTGTTTGTCAGGAAAAGCTATGTGTATGTTAGATATGACTCTCCTAAGCTTACACATGTATCACTAAGGTTTGCAAAGTGTTAAGTTGGGTGTGACGTGACACATCTGTAATCTAAGCACATGGGAGGCTGGCACAGAGGATGGCCACTAATGTGAAACCAGCTTGGCCACCGTAGTGAGGACAAGGTCAGCCTGAATTATGCAGCACAGCCCTTTGTCAAAGGAAGAGACAAAAAAATGTGAAGAGAAAAGGGAAGGAGAAGGGAGGAGTGAATGAGAGCAAGTGAGAAGAGAAGAGGAAACAGAAGAAACCTAGAAAATGTTAAATGATATTCATAGTCATATGCCTGATCTGCACAGTGATGACACTGAAATACATGTGTGGTCCAAATGCTCCATCCTTTAAACAACCTGAGACAATTTTTACAGAATGGAGATGTTGTATGCTTTAAGAGAAATCACCTGTCAAATCTACTCTAGATCTCAAAGGTGTTTTACTAAGTAGTTCTTTGATGATTTGTTAAACCTCAGCTGATTCTCCTGCACTGTCCCAGATTTTAAGTCTGCTCAAGTATTCCAGCTTTTCTTGATTCAAGTGTGTTAATTCACATTTTTTCATAAGTGGAGGGAATTTTAATAGAGAGTTGGTTGGGGAATGTCTCTGGAGCCTTAAAAGCAAAAGAGAAATAAATTCAAATAAGCTCACAAGATACAATTAAAACCTTCTGAGTGTGGCTTCATGTGCCATTTATTTCCAAATATTTCTCAACTGTAGTTGGTTGAGGCTACTCCAGTATGGAACCTACAGATACCTGGGGCTGATCGCACCATGGGAACCATCTTTATTCTATTTATTTATTTGTTTGTTTGTTTATTTTTGTCTTTTTTTGAGACAGGGTTTTGCTATGTGGTTCAAGGTGGCTTTGGACTCACTTTATAGCCCAGGCTGGTCTCAAACTTGCAACCGTCTGCCTGCCTCAGCCTTCCAAGAGCTGGGATTACAGGAGTGCACCACCATGCCCGACTGAGGAACCCTCTTTAATACATGCATTTTTACTTCATAGAGGGAAAGGGATTCCTTTATCCTCCTTAGGAACCTTGACAGTCTGAAACAATACAGAGAACTTGCAAAAAGTACCCACACACACAACTCTTGAAGAGAGAACTTGAGTCTGGAAATCAGCCCCTGGTCTGCACACCCTACCCAATTCTCTGTAGGCTTTTTCTGGTCAGGGGACTGGAACATTCTTTCCCAGAGCTCCTCAACCTTCACCCACCTCTCAGTCCTGTCCGGTCTCCCTGAGGCCAAGGCCGTGGCTCCTCACATCAATCTGATGCAGCTCTGTCCTGCTCAAAGCCCTTCCTCAACATCTCTACTTGCAGGATAAAGTCCAGCCTCTTTCTTGAGCTGGAGAATGTTTGCTGTCTCCTCCAGACAACAGAAAATAATTACTTTCTGCATGGATGCTCTTTAGGAAGTAAAGAAATATTGGGGCCAGCAATTTTGAATCTCAAATTGTAGGGATCAAATACTTATAGAACTTGACCACCTGGAAACTTACACATATACATTAAAAAAAAATATATATATATATATAGTCTTTAGATGTATTTTATAGGTGTCCATGTTTAGGGACTTGGAAATATAGGTATTGATCCAATTATATATGCCATGATGCATTACAATTATAGTTACTGTGCCCTAGGTAATTTAAGGAGTTTACTGTATTTTTCTAGTTACGGAGAATTTGCAAGAAGGATAAAATCCCTCAGGTAAGGCGGTCTATACCTCTAATGACAGCACTTTGGGAGGCTGAGGCAGGAGGACTGCAAGTTCATGTCCAGAATAGACACCACAGTGAATTAGGAAGACCTTGTCTCCAAATAAAAGAATAAAATAAAATAAGATGGCCCATGTTCAATTTTCAGTACTGAAAGAAAAAAGAAAGAAAAGCTAAGTGTTTTCACCCAGTGATATCTAAAACTGTGAATATCAATACAAAAATTTAGCAGTTCAAAGAAATGTTTTTTGTGGTTGTAATATTCATTATATTTATTTTCTTGTGATGTGTGCGTAATGCATAATGTTTAGATTTTATCTTAGAAGCTGGTGCATGTGAAGAACACATCTTAATTCCTTCATTCCCTTCTCTTCTCTACCTCTCTCCTTCCCCTATCTCTTGATGTTATCTGTGTGCTAAACATGCATACACATCCTTTTCCCTTTGGAAAAATCAGTCTCTCTATTTCTTATTATCTGTCTTTCATTTTGCTCTTTCTTTGTACCATGGGTTTCTCATACAAGAGAAGCCCTGCAGTATTTAAATTTGTGTGTCTGATTTACTTTGCTTAACATTACAAAATCAGGGTGCATCCATGCAAACATGTAAGCTGGTTAAACAGTGCAAATGGGATCAGAGGATATGCATTGCCTGCTATTTATATATTTAATTTGTAAAGATATTTATAAATTTTTGCCTTTGAGCCACGGAAGATTTTCTCTCAGCAGCAATGTGTCGTGGAAAACGTGTATATTATAAAGATCTATAATTCACATACATAATTTTCAAGTTTATAAACATATATACATATATAAACTCATGAAATTTAAATATATATATATATATATTCAATAAATAGGAAACATTATATATGACATATGGTACCTGTAGTATTTTATTTTGCATGCTCATTACTCTTGTTTGGAAGCTGCATAACTCCTGAATGCTCATGTATGGAAGGCTTGGTCTCCCCCTGGTGGTGGCTTTGCAAAGTGTGGCCTACTGGCAGGAAATGTAGGCATTAGGGGTTGGCCCAGAGACCGGATATTGGGATTTCAGCCCTTTTTCTTCCTGTTTCTCTGTTTTACTTCCTGGGTCACGACAGTCAGATCCTATACCACTCTTCCTTGCTCAAAACCATTACTCAGTCTCCTTTACCTGCAGAATGATTTCTAATCTCCTCTTTGCTCAGAAGAATAGTCTCTGGCTCCAGGCATGGCTTCACCACACACTTTCTGCCATGGGTGTTGACTCAAGACATAGGACCAGCCATTCCTGAGCTCAACTGTGAGCCACAATGCAACTTCTTCCCTTTAAAAGTCTAAAAGTTGAGAATGATGCAGTGATGGAAAACTAGTACACACACAGACAGTAATATTCACAGAATATGACTTTTTGCTAACCACACCCCACCTCACTTTGACCCCCCAAAAAATGGATGTGAGAATAAGAAGAATTGAATGTCTCCCAAGATTTATATCAGAGTAACAAACCAGAGTAACTTCTGAAGCCATCATCTCATGGTGACCATATTCTTTTGTATGGTTCTGTTGTTAATACGATACCTACTTGTATTAGTTTGGGTTCTCTGGAAGAAAACAATCAATAGAAAATAGGTGTGTCATTTCACAAGGTGATGGATTAGGTAGGCTTACAGAATGAGAGGTGGAAGAGTCCACAATAGTGACTGGTGTTCTGGAGAGACCAAGGACCCAGGAGGTGCTTGACCCAAGAAGATGGCAACGTCAGAAAAGGAAGAATGAAGGATTCAGCTCTATCCAAGTTCAAAGATTTGAAAGCTTTCTACACAGAGTCTGGTGCACATCTATGTTCTAAGACTGCAAAAAGTGGATTCCAGTGTCCAAAAGAAATGGCAAAGGCTGGAGCTCTTCCTACATCCAACACTTCCTCTTTCTTTCCCTTTTTATTCCATTCAGTCTACAAGTGCATTGGCTGGAGCCACCCACATCTTCGGTGGGTCTTCCTCCCTTGATTAGCTGGCCTTCATGTCAATCATTCACAGACACCTTCAGAACTGTGCTTCACTCATCAGTCAGGCGGTTCTTAGTCCATTCAAGTTGACACATCATGGGTAAAAGTCACAATATTGAAGATATTAATCTCTCTTCACAAGCATCGCCCATCTTCCTCTCTGCCTCTGTGTCAGTTTCTATTTCTTTAGAAAAAGTATAAATTATTCTTATTTCTGTGAGCAGGTGTACCCAACTGGATTCTTTGGAAATGACCCTTGTGAATGGGAGCATCGTCTCTAATGACCTTTTCCTGCATCAAGAGAGTGATACTCATTGCCACCAGATAAATGCCCCTGCTGCTCTTAAATCCTCATTTCTAATTGAACCAGGAGCAAAACAAAAATGGTGAAAGATAAATCTGAAATTCCCCAAAGGCAAGGAGCAAAGGAAAGTTGGATCACAGGCTTTACAGTCAGACTGCAATCTGGATGGATTGCCATGAACTTCACTGGAGTAGGAGGCAAGAATAGAGAAAGGCAGAAGACAAGTGCTTGTGATTTCTTTCTGATGTTTTCTTCATGTGAACCCTGCTGCAGCCTTGGATATCCAAGCAGGGTCCATTTCTCAAGGGAAATCATTCAGCCATGGCAAACATCAGAGCTGCCTTTGATCTGGCTTCCGAGGCAAAACTGTTACTTAACTTGTGATAAGAGGCACTGAACTATTTATCCATGAGATGTGTTATAAGGAGACAGGATCTCTGGGCTTGTGCATGCTGCAGGCTAAGAAAAATGTTCAAGTTTTTGTGTTAATTCACAGAAACGCAGAGCAGGTAGCACTGTCTCTGTGAATCTGCGCGTGTGGGAAGTTACAGGTGCAACTCATTTTTTAACAAAAATGTGCTAACACGCATGGCATTTGAGCTCTGCTAAATACTTACTCTATATCCTTAAAGCACTTTTCCTCTTTTCTCTCTGCTTCCTTTTCCCTCCCCTCCTCTCCTCTCCTCTCCTCTGCTCTCCTCTTTTCTATTTTTCTTTTTTCTCTTTTCCTTTCTTTTTTTCCTTGGCACTGGGTCTTGAACCCAGGATTTCATGCATCTAGAAAGGTACTTTACAACTAGTTCTTACCACTCTTTGGACTTTTCCTCAAGCCAACCAACCTCCCTCCCTTTTTCACTTCCTTCTTCCTTACTTCCTTTCATGTTTTCCAGTCCTGGGAATTTCAATCAATAGCCTTTGCATTAAGCTGCATTTCCAGCACCTTTTTTATTACTGCTGGTGGTGCTGGTGTTGGTTTGCTGCTATTGCTTTGACACAGGGCCTCACATAGCTATCAACTTCCTTAGGATGGTTACAGTCTGTGTTCTTTCTACCTCAGACTCTCCAAATCCTGTGATGAATGATTGGGGCCAACACATATGGTAGATAATACCTGGCTTCTTCTACATTGAGCCTTTTGGTCATGCCACATGGACCTTCATAGAAGTCCATGTTCATGTATGAGTTAGGCCTTGTGTCTTCACCTGGACATCAGTATATGGACCAACTATTTTCAAAGCTTAATGTAACCGTGAGGTCAACCCAGCCATGAGGTGAACCCTTTTAGTTGGTAAAACCTCAAGAATTGTAATTGATTGGCATTGGTCTGCCTTTGATCAGATCACTACAACCACTTAAGGTAGAACTGAGTTTCCATTTTGTTCAGTATGTTAACCTTCTGGGTACAATTTCTGATTTTCTGTATAGAAATAAATTGGAAATAGCAAATATGGCCAGCATTGTGGACTTGCTAGGTTCCCATGACCTCATCCTCCAAATTTCCTGCCTGCCTAACTTTGGAGGACTTTTGGTCTGTGGTACACTTTCCCTGGGAGTTCAGCCTTTCATAACCTCCCAAAACCCTTTTGCACATGGAGGCAACTTTGTACATAATGTTGGCAAAGATACAATGAGGACAGTACCCTCATGGAACTTCATGGGAAGTTCCTTTCTGTCATAGAATCTACTTACTTAACCAAGGGATTTGCTTTAGGTAAGCAAAATGCCAGGCAGGAATTTGAGAGATGGCAGGACAAGAGGGAAGGAGTTAGACACCCTCAATCTCCCACCTCCTTCAGTCAAGTTCCACCTCCCAGCGTCATGCGCAGTTAGAATCCAGTGATTAGCGGAGTAATCCAATGATGAGTACCTCACAACCTTGGTCCATCGCCTCCCAAATTCCGAACTATCAGTTCATCAGCCCTTGTGAGGACACCTAGTTACAAACCAGAATACTCTGCAAACTTCCGTTTCTTCTTCTTAGCTGAGATTATTAGCCCAAGGCTGGATGCTCATAGATATTAAGCATCCACTTTGGTCTATTGCAAATTCGTCTTGACTTTCAATGTTTCTCACTCTTCTTACATGGCCAAACTAAAAGTGGGCAGCTGCTGAATAAGGCAAAAATGAAGAGTTGGCTTCCTCTCTCTCAAATAGTCCAGGGACAAGAAGCATAAAAAACCAACTGTATGTATGGTGCTTCCTCTGCCTGTGTCTTCCGGAAGCAGCCGTATCCGAGTTTTGTTTTGATTTTGCTTGATGATTTTAAGTACAACATTTCTGACCATCTTGCAGTTTCCAGAAGATCAATCATGGGAGAATTAATTTGGGATAATTTCGTTCTGCCAAAGATTCCATTCATTGCTGACTTTTGGTGAATGTATTCTCTCCACTCATCTTCTCCTCAAAGATGCTTGCTTGTCTGTCTTTCTGTCCATCTATCTATCTATCTATCTATCTATCTATCTATCTATCTATCTATATGTTATAGTCCATATCTGCAGTCCACAATATTTTCACTCTTTGCATAGAGTTGGTAAATGTGCATAACACATCATAATTCCATTTTTATCACCTCTCCACCTATTCCCACTTTCCATCTCTTAATCCTGTTCCCACTTAAGAAGAATGTTCCTCCCTACTTCCTATTAGCTTTTATTTTTCCCTTTGTTTCTAATTAGAGTTTCTCATATAAAAGAAGCCATCTGATACTTAAGCTTGCACATCTGATTTTTTTCATCTAATATTATGGTTTGAAATTTCATACATTTTCCCACAAATAACTCAAATTTGTGACAGTGTAGTCCTCCACTGGGTGTGAATACCACATTTCCATATCTATTCATCTGTTGGTGGATGTATAAACCATTTCCAAACTATTGTGAGCTGTGCTGCTATAAACATGCATGTCCATGGATCACTGTAAATGATGTCTTTATCTCTTTGGGATGATATTTAGATGGAAAATGGCTGTATGAAATGGAAGTTCTACTTTAAGTTTCTAAATGAAGCTGGGGAAACTGATTGACCAGATACAGAAGAATATAAATCTGTACTTTTCAAGAGGTACTAAGGTAAAATAAGATCGGATCAAAGACCTCAGTGTTAAAATAGAAACACTTAACCTGCTAGAAGACACAATAGGTATACACTTGAAGACCTTGGCATAGACAAGGAATTCCTGAATATAATCCTAGTCACATAGTAAGCAGTACTAGGAATCAACAAATGGGAGCATATCATGTTTAAAATCCTTTTAACAGCAAAGGAAATATCAATAGAATAAAAAGAAAATCTACAGAGTGGGATAGATTTTTGGCTAGCTGTTCTTAGGACACAGGATCAATATCTAGAATACACAAAGAACTAAAAAAACTGAACCACCCCAAATAACAAACCCAAACAAAAGTGGGCAAGTGAAATGGATGGGCTCTCAGAAGCAGAAGTGCCTTTTTTTGAGGAGGGTTTCTTGCTGGATGACCAGGGACCGCACCTCCAATAATCATGAGACAAAGTCAAACTCTCTTCCTGTAGGCTGTGGGTGTCCAGATATCCCAGACATAAAAGCAAATGAATCAGATATTGATGATTCTCCTCAACATCCTACAATACAGAAGACAGCTACCTGGAGTACATAATCATCCAGTCCCTATTGTCATTAGGATGGAGAATGAAAATATTCAAGTTAGGACATTATTATAACTGATACACTGTGTCAACTTGAGGAGTTTGGAAGTTTGACTGAGAGCCTCAGCAGGGAGCCAGAATCCTTATTTTGTAAGTGATACATTTCCCCAGGGTGAGGGGTGGCCTGCTTACAAAATAAGGGAGGAAAGGAAAGAGCCTTGCTCTTCTCCTCTTTTTTTCTGGCTGCTTTTTCTTTCTTCTGTTGCCTTGAAGCCACCCTGGCTTTCAGCCAGCTGACTATGGACTGAAACCTCCACCAGCTGTGAGCTAAACAAACCTGTCCTTCCTTCATTTTGGGTGTCAGGTATTTTGGCCCAGTGATAAGAGAAAAGTAACCAAGAGAGATATAAAATTGCTTATGTTGTCCTTTAATGTTTTGTGAGGAAGAATCTTTGAAGAGCTGCAAAGGACAGAAAGTTTGAAGCTATATTTACCAAGTAAAGATCACAATGTGGGCAATTTCATTTCTGATTATTGTTTCAGACAAGATATTTATTCTCCCTGTATCTCTAAAACTGTTGTTTTGACTCCTTATTGCTCATAAGGCCAAGTTCTAAAGCTAATAGCTATAGGTGGAGTTAAGAGGTATTCCTAGTCAGAGAGATGCTCAGAAATGCTTTTCTGTTAGGGTCACTTGGAACATTTTCTGGAAAAGTTTCAATTTGGGGAATTCTTCCAAAATTGAGATAACAGTGAAGGATCCATAGTAATTTTTTTCCATGTATCACCCTATCTCTCATAAAACAACCTGTACATTGTTAAAACAGCAACTCTGTTTTCCCTTTTTTTTTTATTTTAAAGAAAATAAAACAAAAGAGGACAGATCTAAGCAAATCAGAACAGAACAATGTAAGTAACACAGCACTTCACAACAAGACAATTGGATATTAACAGTAGCTACCATAATGTCTCTTTCAATAGTTGAGCTTAGCTTTACACACAGTAATGTCAAACATAACAAAATAGAATAAAACACTCAAAAGAATGAAAATATTGCAAGGCATTCTGAACCAAATAATCGAAGATGAACAATGGCTACTATATTATCTCATTTTCCATAAAAATTTTGTTTATACTATCATACATATTAAAATCCAATAAGACACATGATAGAACCAATAGTAATCGAAAAACAAGAGCATGGTTGGACTTCTGAGCAAGATGATATTAAATCAACAATGCCTGCCATATTGTCTTTCCTTCAAAGTAACTATTCATCTGATCACATATATTAAGATCAAACAAAACAGAATAAAACCATTCCAACCAATGAATGAAAACATAAGACTTCAAAGCAGTATAATGATGAACCATGATTTCCATAAAATCTTCTGTACTCTTACCATTTCTTACACTAGGGAGACTATACGGTATTTATACATGTGAGTTTGATTTATTTTAAGTTGCAACTATTTATTTATAAATATCTCAATGTTATCATTCTTTATAGCTGAGTAGTACTCCATTGCATAAAAGTACCACAATTTTTTTATCCGTTCTTCAGTTGATGGGCACTTAGGTTGTTTCCAAGATCTGACCATTACAAATTGTGCTGCTATAAAAATGGGTGCACATATATCACTGTGGTAAGATGTAAAACAGCAACTCTTAAAGTTTGTTAAATTTCTCTTTGTTGCCCCTGGTTCATTCATTATGAGGAATCAGATTGTGATGTTAGAAAAAAAAGTGGAGTTAAAATAAGGCAGACAGAAGCTGTAGATTACATTCATAATGATTTTGTCTCTCTAGTTGAGAAACCTTGGCATGATTAGCTCAAAATAGATGGTCCTTATCTATATGAAGTTTTCTCTCAAAGATTGGCACTCATGTAACATTTTTTGTACTTCCCATTCATACAGAAGAAATAACTTCCTTTCCTGTGAAAGTCTCTCCATAAGAGAATTTCAAGACTCTCACCCAACATACTTCTATCTTGTTCTTTGTACTATATGCTGATCAGTGGACATTTCAAGCATCCTAGCGCTAGACCTCTGAATCCACTTTGAGAGAAAAAGGGGAAAAACACAGGAAAACTCCCCAGCAAGCACTCTCTTCTCTGGTCTTAGAGATGGAAAAACTACTTTGTTTGCATAGACTGAACCTGTTTGCATAGACTAAACTATAAAGGGAGCAAAGCACAAAATGTCCCTGAAGAGAACAATATCTCAATTCCATGTTCTTCTTTTCCAAAATAATACTAGAACCCCTTAACCCCTTCTATTTTCCTCAGCCATTTCCTTGTCCTAGGATGTGGAAGCAGCTCTAAAGTATATTCCCAAACTACAAAGGGAAAGATAGGAGATGGTAATATGGTGAGCAGGTAGACAGACAACAGACAGGCAGACATGCAGACAGACAGATAGATAGTTGGATGGATAGATAAGATAGATAGATAGGAATAGATACATGTGGATTTAGATAGATGGATGGGGACAGATCATCAATGCATATAAATACATAGATGGGTGTGTAGGTGGATGAACAGAGATGAATGGACTTAGATAATTATATGGATGAATTGGTGGATGGAGAGATAGATAATCTTCCATCCTCTTCTCTTTCTTCTGCATGATGGATCTCTTTCATCCAGGAGGATCAGTTTGTATTCTGTCATTAGTTTTGCTGCCCAAGGTACTACTAGGAACATTGGAGTCACGAAGGAAATGTTAGATAAATAGAGAAATAAATGGTGGAAATGGGGCATTGTGAAAGGAAGAGCAGATGCACCTGCTACCTCTTTTGACAGTAAGGTCTTGAGTTTTGGAGCAAGCTCCTAAGAGCATCCTCCCTCCTTCACCTGGCACGGCTCTGTGAGTTGACCACATATTGGTGTCTGCAACACAAGCTCATAGTTTAATGCATTTCTACCCCATGTGGCAGTTTTCATTCACTGGCTTCATTCAGAGAGCTTGAGTTTCATATCAAAGATTCTGCAAATTTTGTCTCTTACTCTCCCTGTCTTAAAAATGTTTCTACAGGTCGTGAAGCTTTCTGATCACTCTCGGTACACAGACAGTTGTTGAAATCCACTGTCCACTGGTGTTTGGTCTTTGTGCATCTCTATGTGAGCGAAGAGGGAAATGGAATAGGTGGATGGATAGAAAGATTGGTAGGTAGAGATGTAGCTACATAGGTAGGTAGACATATAAATAGGTAGCTACATAGATACATACATAGAATATGTAAATAGAATAGTTGAAAAAAAGATAGATACATAAGATAGATTGGTTGCTAGAAGAACAGATATAAAACTAACTAGTTAACTAAGTGATAGACAATAGGTAAATACAATAGCTGAAAAAGATATAGAGAAATAGAATGCTAGGATACATGGAAGTAACTAGCCAGCTAGGTAGAAGATAGATAGATAGATAGATAGATAGATAGATAGATAGATAGATAATAGATAGATAGATAGATGAAAATGAATACAGAGATAGGTAGATGATAAACTGATATATAAGTCAATTAAGAGATGCATATTACATAAAGGTAAATAGACACTTGAAAGAGAGGGAGGGAGGGAGGGAGGGAGGGAGAAAGAAGAAACGAAGGCTAATGAACGGGGAAATGATTTTGAGTCACTGGATTAGAGATGGTTGCATAGATGGGAACACAGACGAAGAAGAGGGAAGACAATTTTTATGAAGTGTAAAAATAGACAAACAACAAAATCCTTTTCGTTATAGCTCAAGGAAATCATTTTAATGATGTTGCCAACAGGATACCTCATGTAAGAGAGGGTCTCAAGAACAGCATATTTTAAGCAAGTGAGATGCACACCATCATAATAAAATTTTGGAAACGCACTATTTTGTGTTTGAAAACTAACCGAGCCGTGCTCTCCCAAAGGACTTCACTTGGGAGAGATTTTAATAAAGGGCAGCAACTCTACAAACATTGGCTCTGACATGATGAAGATGTTTTAACTTAGCAAATATCTCAGGGATTACTTACGCCAAAAGAGGGCTGTTGCACTGAAATGTGGCATATGGATTCAGGGCTGTGATTGCAGCAAGGTGGAGGCTGCCCAGGATTTTTGTCTTTCTTGTTTGATGTTAAATCACTTCAAAACCAGTAGTAATTTACTTTTTATACCTCAGGATGAGGTAGCTCTTAATTCCTACGGAGGGCTGATGTCTGCTAGGCAAAGGCAGTTACCACACTGCCTCACGCAAGCTTAATTCAGAACGGGCACAGTTATCCGTAATGCAGAAGCTGATTCTGAAATCTCTCGGGGATGCTTCAAGTTAAATAAAATAAAATGGAAACTGAAAGAGGAAGAAGATCCAAGTCACGGCATTTCTATGAAAATGGATCATTACCCTGCCCGGTTTCTGAATAGTAACTTCCAGAGAAATAAGCCCATGCGTTTCACAGGCCTAGGTCAATGGCTAGAAATCCAGGAGCTGTCCCTGCGGACACTGAGCAGAGGCCTCAGGAATGATGGCACCTGGGAACAGAAGCCCTGCACTTTCAGAGTCTGGTCTGCGCTTTGAGACACACAGGAAGTGAATGAGTGTCTGGGCCAGTTCCTAATGGAGGTAGACATCCAAAACGGGATTTCCTGCCAGTCACAGCTCTTGCAGGAGTTGGCACACAGTTCCGGGTGACAACAGGCTCTCAACAGTGGTGCAGGGTTTCCCTCCAATCCTCCTGAGTTAACTCAAAGGAGAGAACAGAAATTTACCCATAATCCTCATGCTTTTGAAGACCACACCGCAGAAAGCACAGAGGAAAAAGTTGGCGTGTCATTAAGGTCAGTGTAAATGCAAAGCTGCTTACCACATACTGAGGTACTCAGGGTTTGTTTCAAGAAAGGTCAAGAAACTGCAAAATTCCATTGATCATGTTCAATGGCCTGGATTCTGTCTGGGGATGGGGAGGGAAGAGAGGGAGAGAAGGAAAAAGGAAAGGAGGAGGCAAGGAAGAGAAGGAGGGAAGGAAGGAAGGAAGGAAGGAAGGAAGGAAGGAAGGAAGGAAGGAAGGAAGGAAGGAAGGAAGGAAGGAAGGAAGGGAGGGAACTAACCAAGGGAGAAGCTAGGAGTGATGGCACACACCTGTAATCCCGGCACTCAAAAGGCTGAGGCAGGAGAATCTCTGGGAGTTCAAGACCAGCCTGGGCTACAAAGTGAGTTCAAGGCCAGCCTGAACTGCATAGTGAGGCCCTGTCTCAAAAAGACAAAAACAAATACGGAGGGAGAAAGAAAGCTGCCCGTCTTCAACGGAGAATTGCCCTGCTATATCTCTTCACCCTTTGTGGGAATAATCAATATTCTTCTAAGGCGACCACTTAACTTTCTAAGCTTTATATTTTCCTCCCAAGGGCGTCCCTGTATGACACATTCACGTCTTGCTTGTTTTATGGGCAGCAGGAGAGAAGGGTTTGGATGCTTTGGAAACAGGGAGAGGAAATAAAAAGAATCAAGATGTGTCATGTGGAGGAACATTATGACCTCACAGAATGTGAACCCTGTAGATCACAAACATGCACGAGGGTGAATCAGAGCCTAAAGAATGGGTACTAGAGGAGGGGAATGGGGAGGGAAGGGAGGGTGCCGAGAAAAGACACAGCTAGAGGAGGCCCTCTCTGTCTCTCTCCCTGTCTCTTTGTCTGTCTGTCTGTCTCTCTCTCCCCCTGCAATTTGTCTCTGGATTTTTCGTCATTACCTTCTTCATTAATGTTGATGGCATGCTAATACAGTGACCTATCGTATAGACATAGTCATTCCTGTAGTCTGGTGACCTCTTCTCTTCTCTTCTCCTCTCCTCTCCATCCCTTCTCCTCTCCTCTCCATCCCTTCTCCTCTCCTCTCCTCTCCTCTCCTCTCCTCTCCTCTCCTCTCCTCTCCTTTCCTTTCCTTTCCTCCCCTTTCCTCCTCCCTCCTCTCCTTCCTTCTTCTCTCTCTCTCCCTCCCTTCCTCATGAAGGT
>PVLA01008838.1:0-83404 GCA_004027455.1 Hydrochoerus hydrochaeris | reverse complement strand
TCTCCTCTCTGTCACAGCTGTGGAGGGCTCTCATCGCGTCTCCCCGCTCCATCTGAGAGGTGCACCCCACCTGGGAAGGCTTCCGAATAGCCTGGCACTCCTCAGTGTGTGTCCCTGGACCATCAGCTTCAGAATCTCAGGGGAGGACATGGTCAAGGAGAGAAGGAAAGGAAGATTTTTTATAAATGCAGATTCCTGGGTCTAGTCCCTGACCCATAAATCAGACAGAGATGAGAGGCAGAAGCAACTCTGGGGAGCTGTATGTGTAATGCTCCACCCAGATGAGACGAGAAGCCTGGTAGAGTTCACAAAGCTCGGCAAGACCGAGTCCCAGGCTTCTCACGGTCACTCTTCAAGACCCTGCTCCGAAGAGGTGGGCGTTCCCTCTCCTGACCCAAGAGCTGGGGCTGTGCACACTTCCCAAGCCACCTCACCCTCCAGCCCTGCGCTTCCCCATCTGGAGGCAGAGAAAGCATTCAGCTCCCCAGTGGGAATGGGGAGGACAGGCCATGAATACGCAGGGCTCAAGCTAGAGGCTGAAGGCCCTGATTAAGCAGCCAGCAGATCCACATTGCAGTCAGCTGTGGTTTGGTAGCAGTGCCACCCCGGGATGCCAGACCTTCTGAAGTTTTAAAGGAAACTAGAGATCAGGATTTTTCATGTTGGACCGATCATTTTATTTATGATTGATTTCTTTTTAACAGGCCAAGCAAAATACATATTTTGGATGCATTCAAGTTGCTGAGTTGAGTTTTGTAACCTCTGGCTAAGAGCTTTGTGGGGTTGCTTTCTGCTGAGGAGTCCTGGGATATGTCAGGCCTGATCCTCTCTGATTAACCAAGTTTTTCTGCTGCTGATTGGAGTTTTGTGGCTGATCCCTCTTGTACTGGTTAACTAGGACAAAATACCTGACACCCACAGTTTAAGGGAGGAAAAGTTTTTGGCTCATATATTTGGGTCATAGGTTTCCGAGGGTTCAGTCCAAGGTAGCCTGGCTCCAAGGCAAAAATGGCATGGTGGGAGGGCAGGACAGAGGACAGCTGCTTGATCCACAGAAACCAGGAAGCAGAGAAGGGGAAAAGAGCCAGGGACAAGGACATCTCCTTCCAGGACAATCCCCAGTGGCCCGTCTCCTAATGGCACCATCAGCGAGGAACTGGGCCATGCATGAGGTTTCTGCCTCACTCTGTCTGTGGCACAGCCTGGGGAGCTGCACCTCCTGCCACCACCAGGTAAGGCTGATGCCAGGGAGGGACACGCGGTCCTCAGGGTCTCCCATTCCTCAGTCACTTCCCACGACACTGACTTTGAGTCTCCCCGGGAGTTTCTCGCAGGATTTAGTGAACGGTAACTGTCGTGTTGAGAGCGAAAGCCCTGGTACTGCGTGCACTGTCATCCCCCATCATAACAGGAAGGCGTTGTCCTCTAACTCTACGGTGAGAAACCGAACCCCAGAGAGGCTGAAGGTCACCCAGTTTGGGGATATGAAAGCTTTGATCCCAACCCAAAAGGTCTGACTCCGGAAAACCTGGCTTTCATTACTTTAGAGACCAACTGGAGTGCTTACGTGAGCACAAACAGGCATGATTCATAGAGATGCTGGGATAAGATGTCAGCCAGGACTGTCCCAGGAAAGCCAGGACACATGGTCACCCAAGCGGAGGCTGAACTGAGTGGTGAAGGTTCAGTGGAAGGTGACCGGGGACAGCTGAGCAGACACCGCAGCAGGGACGGCTTGGAGATGGACTTTGCTGGCCGTCTGGACCCCTATCCGGGCACTGCAGTGCTCCAGGTAGAACACACCAAGCCAAGCCCTCGCATTTTGTTCTGCGCACTCTGCCGCCGTTTCAAGCCCACTTGCAAAGCCCTGGAGAAGGAGGTACAGACACAGACAGCCGAGGAAAAATGGGCCTCGCTTTTCAAGAGCTTCTGAAATTCAAACTTTGCACAAAAGTCTGACCCTCACGATGGCTTTTTTAGAGTTAGACGACAGCTGCTGTGTACATACCCTCCGTGTTCTACCCGGAAAGGAAAGGCAGCTTCTTCACACAGTTTTCTCAGGCCCTGGCCTGGGGAAACGCGAAACAGGCTCAATGCTGCCATCTGGTGTGCAAAACGGGCAGCCGCGGGCTCAGGGAGCAAGCAGGGAAGCAGCCGCGGGAAGAAAACCAGAGCAGGGACCAGGACCCAACACCCCAGAAGGCCTATGGGTTAGGAGGCCCTTGAGGGCCTCATGAATACAGACCGCTCTGAGGGAGAGATCTGATCTGCTGTCGGTGGATTATAGCGCTCTGTAGAGCATCAGTGCCACCCATGCAAACCCTGGAGGACCCCCCACCCCAGGAAAGAGGCCTTGGCCTGTGGGCTTTGATCTCACCACTGTCTTTACAGAGGTCAAACAGCACTGTAAAGCCATAGAACTAACCACGGTGCTGGAGGACAAAAGAACCGGGGAATGTCCTAGCCCTCGGGAGGCTGAGGCAGGAAGATCACAAGTTTAGGGAAAGCCCTGAGCCACAGAACAAGAAAGAAAGAAGAGGAAGAAAAAAATCATCAAGGCAGTGACTGAAACCAACTGTCTGATCCATAGTGCGAAAGGACTGGAAGCCTCTGTGAGCGACGGAGGTGAAGTTCCCAGCGGCCCCTGGCCTCCTGCCCCACCCCACCCGGATGAGGGTGAGAGGTAGGGAGGAGGCCAGCTCAGCCCCTAAGGAGACCTCAGCAGAGGCAGAGGTGCAGTGAGTGCCGAGCCTGTCACCCATGGGGCAAGTCCCGGGGGTGCTGGCACGGCGGGAACGCTGTAGGGGTCACTCCTACCCCTGTTCCTCCTTCGGGCGCCGTTACGCATTGTGCCCGTCTGGTATCGCCTTGCCTTTCCCTGCTGTCCACTCTACGGTCCGTTCACGAGGACACCCCCACCCTGAAAGTAACGTGACCACTCCTCCCGTCAAGTGAGATTTCTCCGTTACTTTGTAGAAACCAGTGCCAGTGACATTTTATTTCCCTCCTCGTGAAACAGCGCTGTCACTGTCCTTCCAGAGGATTTCCCGGTTCATCACGTTCTTTCGTCATTCATCCAGCCAGTTTTTAACCTGCAGAGGTGTCGGCCCCGCTGAGAAGAGGGCTGGACCTGGAGAGAATGACACAGCCCTGAACTTTTCTTTCCTGGCACTTGCTAGGGCCCCGGCTGTTAGAGCAGAGGCTCATCTACTGCGTCACGTGACCGTGTTTGGAGCCCTGCAGGGCTGGGTAGGTGGAGGGTAGTAGTGTAACTTAACAACCCCCCCGCCCCAGCATCACCACTACCCTCCTGCTTACCCGGCCCTGTGTCTGGTTCCAGGGAACCATCAGAAATGTCTGCTGAATGAGTGAGTGAGTGAGTGAGTGAGTGAGTGAGAGAGTTAGAGACGGATGACCACTGGATTAGCTACAGAAATCGTGACTGTGATGGGAAAAGCGGTTCGATGAAAACCTGGCGCCTGTCATCCCAGGAGCTCACGCCCTGGGGAAGGTGACCTGGCTGATCCCGGCCTCCTGAAAGCCCTGTACTCGGCGGCCTTTGGCTCATTTCAGACATTAAAAAAACATGGACCTCAGGAACACCAAGTAACTTGCCCTGAGCTTCAAAATTATAAACAGATAGTAAAGGAAGCGTGGACCGAGGACACGCATTTTCCTTCTCCTTTATGGGGACTTTTTATTCTTCCCCTGGGGCCCATTTTTGTCATCGGGGAACACGGTCTTCTTTTCCAGACTTGAAGTGGGGCTGGAGGAAACACTGTATTCTACCTAATGTGACGCAGCTGGGGATGGAGACCTGGGCTCTGAGCTGAGCTGAACACCCTGAAGGCGATTGTTACCAAACCCAGCCTAGCTGGACCAGGCACCTCCTGGTTTCCATCAGGTTTTCCCAAATCAAGTGAAACCAGCAACAGATTCCTCTGCAGCAAACCTACTTCCACTGGTTCTTGGGAATCTCCTCTCCTGTGTCCTTGCCATGTCCTCTAGGCTGGGGAACCGGGTTCGTTTAGCTGAAATCCACTTCCAGTGGCTTTCACTGGTTGGCGTTGATTTTCTTCCCCGGGGCGATATGACAATCTGACCTGCCCTTAACTGACTGGGCCACACTACCTACTTCTGCCCTTTGTTCTCTCTCCTCACCTCGTTTCAGCCTCACTTACTTTACTCTCCAGCTCAGCAATAGGACTGGCCAACTCCCAGGTGGATGGCTGTGTGTTTGGTTTTCTAACAAATGTCAACCACATTATTATGAATTTATTCTTAAACAGGAGCTCGTGCGTCGCTTACCGATGGGCAGTGCGTACCGAAAAATGCATGTCTCGATGCTGTCGTTGTGTGACCTTTGTGGGGTGGACTTGCACATGCCCAGCTGGTGGTGTCCACCCCACACCCCGACTGTGTGCGGCTGGGCCCTGACTGCCAGCTACAAATCTGAATGCGTGCCACCGCGCTGAGAGCCACGGGCAGGTGTCACACAGCAGTCGCTATGCGTGCGTCTGAACATGCTAAGCGCAGGGAGGTACATGAAGAATACAGAACGCACACGGAGGAGATGCTGTGCCTGTGTAATCAGCTCTAACTGGGAATGGGGCGCATGGAAAGGGAGTCGTGCCGGTTGGCGGGGTGGAGGGCCTTCGCTGTGACCGTGCGCTCCATGTATGAAAAAATACTTCGCTTTCTTCAATAGTAAACTAATCTTGCGTCACCATCCCATTTTTGCTTCGGATATGTACATTTTTAAAACATTTTGCCTCTTTTATAATAATGCTTAACTTAAACACAACCATGTTGTGCTATTGTATAAAACTATTTTCTTTTTTTATACCTTTATTCTGGAAATATTTTTTTTTAATGTCTAAGATTCATTATCAAGGCTCTGGGCGCAATCCCCAGCCTCTCTGTTCCAAAATATTGTTTTTGTTGTTAAAGACAAGGGCACAAACCCACACGTCATCCTAGGCTGCACTGAGCCGAGGTCACCAGTGTCACCGCCTTTCGCCTCTGCGGTTGCTCCCCCGGGAGCCTCAGGGACAGTGACTCACGGGGGTGCCATCGTCTCCCGTAATAGAAGGCTTTCTTCTGGAATCCGTCCCGGAGCACCTGCAGGAGGCTGGTTCATGGTGAGCTTGTTCTCCTGGATAACGCCAGGGAGAGCACTCGAATTACAGCCCAGGAAGTGCGCAACTGCATAGCACAGCTATGGATCGTCATGAGCAGGCATTATATGCTGTAGCTACGTGTGCTATGCACTTGTGCAAATGCCAGAGAGGTTGCTTTGTTTGCACCAACATCACCATTAAACACATGGGGAAGCTATTGCATTGTAACGTAGCAATGGCCGCAGTGTCCCTAGGGGATGTTTTTCAGCCCCATGATAATCTTATGAGCTCACTGCTCTATATGGGGTTCACCACTGACTAAAAAAACATCATTCTGTTGCCTGTGACTGTATATTATTGGTGTAATTTATCCCACATTGTTCATATTAATGTCTTACTGACTACCTTATTTATGTTTCTATGTGTCAGGGCTGTTGTATTTAACCTAGTTGGGAAATACTCTATATATCCCTTCTCTTATACACAATATTTTGGGGGTTTTTTGTTGTTGTTTTTGTACTGGGAATTGAACTCATAACTTTGTGCTTGCCAGGCAGGCGCTTATGCTGCTGAGCTAAATCCCCAGCCCAATACACAGTATTTTAAAACTGCATCCACTTTTCATTGGGTTTTTGCTCTTCCAGGAAAAAAATCTCCAATACTTTCATTCATGTAAAATTGTATAAAAGTAATTTACTGCCATCGCTATCTGCCTCTGAATTGTCTCTATGCCCACTGAGGTTTGGGAGTGAGTCTCGAATGCCATCCTTTTGCTGTGTGTACTCTAATTTTATTTGGCTGCATTTTCATTAGCTTTCTTCACAGTTAAACTGTGAATCCTAAAGATTTTACCCATGCTAGCACAGGGTCGTCTTTTCCGTCATTCATTCTTTTAGAACCAAGCTCAAGAGCTTGCGTCCATTCCTGCCCTGCAAGCGGGGCAGAAAGGAGATAAATGCAGGCCTGCCTGGCACCAAAGCCACAGCAATTGCTGTTCTGAATGGTTGGCCCAGCATGGGGACGGACAGAGAAGCTCACCTGCTCTTGCTTTCTTCATAGTGTCTTCATTTGCTGATGTAGCTTCATTACGATGTAGCAGCTTTCCTGGGAAAATAGCCAGTCCTTGCTGGGGACTTTAACGTGCAAAGATGGAAATGGTGACCACACAGTCTGTACAGAAGAGCGGCACAGAGAGGAGTGGAGAAGAAGCTTCCTCTGACGTTGGGAGACACTCTGGGCAGAAAGCGTCATCGGGAGGCAGAGCACCCATGACAGCTCTGGGCACTGGGGAAATACCCACAAAGACGGACGGGAGGGCTAATCAGACACCGGAAGTTAAAATGCAATCATCAGGGAAACGAAGACACAGCTTGGTAGGCATAGAATAGGAGCTGTCTACATTTCCATCCCCGAAGCTGCTGTCCCTGCAGCGTCACTGTCTCGCTTCTCCTGGGTAAACCCCTCGGTGATGCCCTCTCTCTACCCACTGGGCTTCTCCCGGGTGAACCCTTCGGTGATGCCCTCTCTCTACCCACTGGATTTCTCTCACAAGCATCTTTGTCCAAAAGCAGCGCTGTCCTCTGCCTTTAGGGGCTGCAGTCCCAGACATGGGGCTGCCTCCCTCATCTCCTCCTGCAGAGGCTACAGGGGCCCATGGGACCCATTGCAAAGGGCCGGAGGAGACGGATGGGTCCTGGTGGGGAGACAGAAGACTTCAGTCTCCTTTGGTGGCAGAGGTGGCTGATTTTCACTAGGTGTAGCTTTTTCAGCCTTGGCCCTGTCTCCCAGCAAACTTTTCCAGCAGAAGGCTCTGTTTCCAGGTGCCAAAAATGCACTTGGCCACGGAGCTGTTGCAAAAGCCCATGGGGGAGCCTCTGTTTTTGCATGGCTGTGGGTTGCTAGGTCTGGGGTAACCTGGGGCAGGCTGCCTTGCTCACCAAATCCTAAAATGAAGTGCTTCAGCGAGGGAACATGGGGTAAGCTCCTCTGTCAGCATTGGCAAAGCCAAGTCCAAGAGCTCATTCAAGGTATGTGCCCAGCTTCAGGATGGAACAACTCAGTCAGCCCCAGATGGCCGGAGTGTGTGGGAAGGAGCCAGTCCTCCACCGATGCTCGTTTAAGGTAATCCAAAACACTTTCTTCACAATAATTTTATTTAAGAACATTTTTTTCCCACCTGCTTTTTAGGAGCGGTAGAGTTGTCCAACAGGGTGAAGTCACCACAGTGCAAAATGACCTACATGTGTGTTCCCCTCTGTGGCCCAGGATTAGGGTGCCAGGAGAGGTCATGCGGAGATGTCCCAGAATGCATGGCACTGATGATGTCACTGCCACCCCCACCTCTCCAGAGCCCCAGAGAGCCTGACATTTTATTTGATCTTGAGTGTGATCTGCTTGGTTGCTAGAGCCAACAGAAGGCCCCCCACGGCCCTAGGGAGAGAGAGAGGCTCTAGTCAACAGCCCTTTGGATGAGGCCCTTCCCTCCCGGGGAAGTAAGCCACGCTCAGCTTCTGATGGACGTCTCTGCGGCCACCACCATGTCTGCAGGCTGCTCCCTGGAGCTTTCTGTAGACCTGTGATGTTTGTCCTCAAGACTCCTCCCCTGGCCTCACTAAACACCCAGGGATGTCTATTTCCACAGCTGCCCAATGGGTCCAGGTGCATGTGGACGTTAGGGTGTATTTGGGAGCTGACCGTGCAGGGAAGTGGGTGGAATTCTGCTGTGACTCCCTTCCTTTCTTTTTGCCTAGCCAGTTCTCTGAAGAGCAACAAAAATATTTGTGAGGGCCATTGATTTCTCTGCAGTGCTCTCAACAGGGAGCTCGCCTCCCATTCCCTGAAATACCCTGCCTTCTCGGTCTCTCCCTTTCCATGCTCTACTCTGGGTGACCCTGCTTTCGGCAGACTCCAGCCACCCTGCTACCTGCGGTCACACATCCCTACTAAAATTCCACTCTGCTAATCTGCTCCAGGCACTGTCCCCTCTGAAGATAAACACTCTTCTTCCTCCAGCTTGATGACAGTACCCATGGCCTAACGGCCAACCTTCCTCAACTCATTCAGCTCATTGAGATCACCCTTAACCCACTCAACAGAACAAAACAGCTTCTCTCCCTCTCTCTCTCTCTTGTCTCTCTGTCTCTCCCTCTCCCTCTCCACTCTCTCTGTCTCTCAAAAGTACACAGTTTTGGAAAGAAAGTGGGGCAGGGTGGACTGAGAAGAATCCAAAGAATCCATGTTCTAGTCCCAAAGTGTGGGTTCTAAATTTGGATCCAGCACGGACTGTACTAGAATGCTAGGACATCCTGGCTCACAAGGTCCCATATGTGGTGTGCATCTCCTAAGTCACTCAGTGCTGGGAACACCTTTCAGCTGATTATGCACTTGTACCAGATAACACAGCTCTTTGATAAGGTTACCATGGCTCTCCCATCCTAGAAGAGTTTCTATTTAAAGAAGAAAACAATAGTAAAGAATAAAAGTTTTTTTGCCATCATCTCTACTCTCTCTCTCTGTCTCTCTCTTACATTTTTCTGACTTCCCTTTATAAAGAAGTAAAGTTAGAATTTGGTACAGCACTAAATCAGAACTTTAATAGGTACAAGCCCTTCTTGTTTATGAGACTTGAGGCAAAGTAACTTTATCAGAGGCACGGGTTCGCGTGGGGAATGAATTTTTCAGGCTTGCTGAGTGACGAGAACCCTCCCCTTAGGCAGCCAGTGCTGGCCGCACACAGCATCCGAGGGAAAGTCAGCACTCGAATCGGCTCTCCTTGGCTGTGTGACCTCGTCAGAGTCTGAAGTTCTCACCATGGTGACTGCGGTGAGAGAGAAAAGCCATGGTAGCAGTTGATCCACAGTCATCATTACCTGTTGCATGTGGTTTGCTGATTAAAACATTTCCAAACAAGAGGCTTTTAGAGGGGAGGACTTGACACAAACATTGGGAAATCTGGGACCATGTCTCCCGAGCCTGTGGGAGCTACAGCTACCATGGACCTGCGGTGCAGGCTGTAATGATGGGCAGGGAATCTCCCTTAACCCACTTTCGCTTGGCTCAGAGCTGTTATCACCCAGGGACCTTTGGTTGAATCCTAATGGTAAACAACTGCTCCTTGGCGCCTCGGGCTTCATGGTTCAGGGATGGGTTTCCAGCGGGGAGGGATATCACATGTCCCCAGCTCATCACATAAACATTCTATTCAGTGCATCTCCTGACTCTGAAATTCATCTCTCAAATTTGAATGTGATTTAGAGGAAGATGTAGCAAAATTTTTTCCCTGCTGAACGCGTATAATAATAGCTGGCAGTAGTCAGAGCTTGGAAGACACAAACTCAGATTGTTTATAAGATGCGTGTTGCTCTTCTCCTCGTGTTCAATAATAATAGGGAATTTGTACTGTTGACTTGTTTTGGTTTGTTTTTCCCTCTAATACAGAAAGGCTAGGTATGCATGTAGAGACTAATACATGTGTAGAACTTCTAAACAGTTTACAAGAATTGACTATAGTTATTGTAAAAAAAGAGAGAGGAAAGGATTCTAAAAGGATTCTAAAAGCATGCATGTTTGAGTGTGTAGGATTGATGACCATATTACTAAGTTTTTGTTGGATAGATGAACAGAGCTGATTGCAGTCTCACTGTTTAAATGTCAACTTTGTATGCTTTACTTTTGTAACTTGAACAATTACTTCTAGGAGGAAAGTATGTAATTGTTAACTAGTGATTTCTTACTGATTTTTGGTTTTTGCTTTTTTTTTGAAATGTTGTATTATTTCTACCCTCTTCCTGTTTCATTTTTTTCTTTAAATAAAAAAAATAATAATAAGGAAAGTGGTGATGGAGGGTGAGGTACATTTTATCAGTGGTTAGCAGGTGCCAGACACAGGGGAAGGGATTTCATGTACATTTTTCTCATTTACTTTTCAGTTCTATTCACATATCTGAATAAACCTGGCAAAGCAACCCATGCTTGGTTATAAATGACAGTGGACTGGATAGTTGCAATTGTCAGGTTTGCTCTGATATTAAGATTATACACCACCACCCTCTGCCATGTGACTTCGAATTCCCACCCCTGGGGAACCCATGCATGAGGCTCAGCCACTCAGCTTGCTTTGGATGGCAGCACGCTGCAGGAGGCCGCATGTCGATTCCAGGACAAGCATTCTAGAAGCTATGTGAGTTCTGCCTACCACCTTCCATATCTGCACTCCCATCCTTGCTTCTGGCTCATGTCTTTTGCTTACTGGTTCACTGAGAAAAATGGAAAATATTAGAAAGCACGACCCCATGAGTAAGCACTGGTGTCCATATGCACTGCCGTGTCCGATGTCAATGAAATGTCCTTGGTCCTACCAAAAGTGACTGTTCCCTTTGACCTTGGGATCACATCCCTTGGTGTTCCAGCAGCTTTTTCCTCTCTACATCCTGCATCAGCAGGTTCAACCACCAAAATATGCATCATTTAGATAATATGCAAAAGAAGGAAGGACAGAAGGACGGAAGGAAGGAAGGAAGGAAGGAAGGAAGGAAGGAAGGAAGGAAGGAAGGAAGGAAGGAGACTTTTGTTTTCTCCAAAAACTACTATCTTATTTCCCTGACCCAAGCCAGAAGCGAGTCCCTTGAAGTGGACAGCTATATGCTCGGTCACTAACTTTTCTCCTCCCTATTAAACCCAGTGCAGAGTTTTGTCTCTGTTATTGTGCCAAACTGCCCTGGCGAAGGTCCCATGATCGCTCATGTTACTCACTTCAGTGTTCAGGGCTCTGTCCTCATTTCGTCTGACACATCGACTGCTTGTTACTCCCGTGTCCCTCCTGTCTTTCTGAAAATATCACCTGTTTTCCAGGACACGGCAGTCACCTAATAGTCCTCCTGTCTCACAGCTGCCCTTTCTCAGGGTCCTGAAAACCTAGGGTACCTTGACGCTCAGAACTTGGAATTCTTGTCTCCTCTCTGGGTTCTCCTCTTTGTACAATTATTACCAGGATCTTGTCTTCCTATAACACTGAAATATGAATGCTTTCAACTTATTTTTCAAACAAGGTTTCTGCCAGAACCCCAAACTTGTATACTCAACTGCTTATGCAGTATCTGCTCATTGGAAATCCAAGTGTGTCTCAAACGTCCCGTGAGGAGCAACAAACTCTCAATCCCCCCAAAAATGTTTTCTCCATCTCAGTCACTGCTTCATCTATTTCAGCAACACAAAACCTTCAGAGTCACCTTTGACTCTAACTTGTACCCACCTGTGAAGGTTAATCTTGGCGGCCAACTTGATAGGCCTGAGAGACACCTAGGAGATGATGAAGCACATTTATGGGTGTGACTGGCCGGGTCACAGGCATGACTGGGGAGCAGTATTTGACCTTTGCCCCTTCCTCTCTTTTTCCCCTTGTTGATTACTTCTTGGCTGCCACTGGATTAACAACTTTCCTCTGCCATGTCAGGCTACCATGATGCTTCTGCCTCAGAGTAAACCAGCTACAGATTAAAACCTGTAAAACTATAATCAAAAATAAGCCATTTTCTCTCTTCAGGAATTTTGTCCCAGCAATGGAAGTGTGACCAATACAGAAAATGAGAGCCAGAGAAATGGGACCCATTGCACTGGTGGTACTTGGCCGTGTGGATCAGGAAACCTTGGGAATGGTTTGCTGTACATGGTTTGGAGACACAGTCAGGAGAATCATGGAATGCTGTAAGCAGAGTGCCATGGGCAATTCTGGTGGGAGCTCAGGAGACCTGAATGCTGGGAATGTGTCTTGTAAAGACTATGCTTGTGAGGTTCAGGGGGCAATGAGGGTGCTAAGGGTAACTGAACTACAGGCCAGTCATGCTATATTCTGGTGAAAACCTTGTTCGCATTTTGTCCATACCTTGGCACTTTGTGTGAAGCTGAATTTAAAGACAATATAGGGAATTTCAAGGCAGCCCAATGCTCAGGGTATGGCATGGATACGGCCAGCAGGTTTTAACCATATCCTTTAGAATCAAGAACAATAAACAAACCAAAAAGATTGAAAAATTTGTGCTTTGGCCAGAGAATAAGTACTGGTAAAGCTGGCACAAGGAAACTGCTTGCTGTAGAGATCATTTCTGTTAAGAAAGAAGCCAAATATTTTGCCCCTGGGACAACAGAAAGGATGCCCTCGGGTCATGTCAGGAATTAGTCAGATCACACCCACCACAGATGAAAGGTGTCAAGGGGTAGACTTTGTCAAAAGACTTTGCTTTGAGAAAGAGCCGCAAGGTGTTCCGCTCACTCAGGGCCGGTTAAGGCAGTGTTTCCTTGTGTCCAGCCATGCAGGCACTCAGAGGCCTCTGTAACCAAGGTGCAAAGGCGCCAAGTTACTATTCAAGCTGGTGACAGACCTTGATGTCATCCACTTGACGTTTGTTTTGCAGGCGTGAAGAATGCAAGTTACAGGGTAATGGAATCTTCCAAGCAGATTTAAAATGAAGGGTGAGAATTCTTCTGGGAGCTCGAGAGAGGGCAGTGTGTAAATCTGCGGTGACAAAGCCAAGCTGCAGTGGCACCTCCAGGAGGTTGACAATGCCAGGAACGTGAAACATCTGCTGAAGAAAGCTGCAGAGAGTGATCAGAGGTAGCCCAAGGGGGAGGCCACGGAGGACTGCAATCAGCAAGGCCCTGGGGCAGGGCAGCTGCCCGAGAGTCCTCCTGAGCTCACATTACACCACCATGGCAGACAGGCTGGACCTGGGGCTGCAGGATGGAACCTTTGCCCTGTGGAGTTGTTGTCTTCTTTGGTCCAATTCCTTTCTTTTTCTCCTTTCTTTCTTTCTTTCTTTCTTTCTTTCTTTCTTTCTTTCTTTCTTTTTTTTTTCTTTTGTCTTTTTGAGACAGGGTCTCTCTATGCAGTTCAGGCTGGCCTTGAGCTCACTTTATAGCCCAGGCTGGTCTTGAACTTGCAACAATCCTCCTGCCTCAGCCTCCTGAGTGCTGGGATGACAGGCGTGAGCCACCGCACCCCTTTTCTTCACTTTTGGAATGGAATTGCTCTTACTTTGTCACCTTATCTTGGAGGTACCTAACTTGATTTTCTTTTCAATTTACAAGGGCTCACAGTCAATAGTTTGCCTTGGCTCTCAGAGGAGACTGTGAATTTGACCTTTAAGCAATGGTGGAACTGCTGAGACTCTGGGAGAAGCCATTCGTGGAGTTTTGATTGTACGCAAGACAATTACATCATGTTAGGCAGAATTAGGACCTTACTTTTGTCTCCTTTTAGAAATTGTGTTTAAGATGTGTTTGGCTGACTAAGGGTTTGTGACGGTTAATCTTGACTGCTAATTCCATTGGCTTAAGATGCGCATAGGAGATTAGTGAGGCACACTTACAGTTGTGTGTGGGGGGTGTGGGGTATGATCTTGAAGACTCTCCCTGAGTCTCTGGATTTCCCTCTTGCTATCTGCCTCCTGGATACCATGAAGTGAGCAGTTTTCCTCTGCCAGGACTTTCTGCCATGTTTCTGCTTCAAAAGTCAGCTGACCATGGACTGAAACCTTGGAACCAGGAGCCAAAATGAACCTTTTCTTCTTCAAGTTGATTTTCTCAGGCATTTGATCACAGCAACAAAAATCTGACTAAAGAAGTATCTCTGTCTGTTATGAAACACCATCACTCGTTGCACCTTCAACATACACTCATCATTTCACAATTTATGACTGATCTAGCCTAGTATTGGGGTTGAACAGTTGCCACCATGGCCTAAGCCACTGCTGCCGACAGCTGGAGCTACTGGAACAGTCTCTGGGTGGTCTCCATCTCCTTCCTTGCCCCAGGTCTGCTTCCAGCTTAGAAACCGAGGTCAGGTCAGTTGTTGAGAGTCAGCCAGTGGCTGCACTGCTCCCTCACGGGAACCTCACATACGAAGTCCTCGTGAAAACCTGCAAGCCCGAGAGACTCTAACTTTACCTCCCATTTCTCAGATCCGCTCTGCTCTGCTACCCACCTGCTTGCTCTTCCTCGGGGGTCCTCACCCTCATCTCTTTGCCTGTTTACATGGCTCCCCTCCTTAGATTTTGTTGCTTTGCTATGTTGCCTTTCTGACCATTCTTAATACTCCCGCAGCTCCTCCTCCACTTTCTTGATTAACTTTTCTACTTAGAACTTACCACCCTTTAGCACACTATGTAAATAAGACTTTTGTTTCTATAAATTACTATTGGCCTCTTCTGGACAATCTCTAGGAGCAGGGATTTTTGTTTGATCTGCTCCTAGTTCAATCCCCAGAGCACGATATTAAGTAAAATGAACCAGACACATAACCTGAAATGAACATGGATTCTCCTCCATGAGAACTTCCCCCAAATATTTCTAAAGAGCAAAGCAAAAGGCAGATAATAGGAAGCAGAGAGATCTTTTGCAAATGGGAGAAGGAACAAGAGTAGGAGGGAGGGGAAGGGAGGGGCAGAAGAAAGGATAGAAAGAAAAGAATTGAAGAAAAAGTGGAAATCGAGTTTTGGTGGGTGGGAAGGGGACCGGGAGTTGGAAGGAGCAGGGAGAGACAGGAGGGAAAGGGGTGCAGAAGGATTAAGGTGAGTCTTGTCCATGGGCCGACTCCCAGCAGTGATTGGAGTTGTTATGTACTGCAAATAAGGACTAATGAAAGCTAAACAGGGTGTGTCTGATGCGTAAGCATTCGGGTACTGTGCACTTAGTAACTGACCATGTAATTTAATCCTATCAAACACTATATGAATTATATCCTTCTCTGTTCATTTTATAGGGAAAAATAAAGTATAAAGGGAGTAAATAACTTGGCCAAGGTCACACTAAGGGTCCCTGCTGTCGATTCACTTATAGGGAACCACTGTCATGCCTCTCCCACGATAGCACTCCGTACTGTGTAGCAGCAATATGCAGTGTGTCATATGCATCACCAGTAGTTAACCCTGTATCTCCTGACAGCCAGTAGCCTCCCTCTAACCTTAAATTTCTTCCTATTTAACTATTCCCAATGCTGGACTTTATCAGCGTTCCCACTTCAGTCCCTTCGCAGTCGGAGGCCTGCTTCTCTGCGGTCTCATTCATTCCCTACCCAGAGTGCAGCCAGTGGGGTGAGTAGCTCTTCTTTAGCTCGGTCCAGTCAGACACTGAAAGGAAATTCTACAAGGGAGACCATCCTCCGTGGTGGTGTCTCTGTGACATATTGGATATGACATATATGTCGCATGACTTTCGTATTGTGTATTCTTCCTGACCATTCCAGTGGGAACTTTGATCAGAAAGTCCTAGACCAGCTCTAACTCTGCCGGATGTGGGCTGTGTGACCAAAGCCAGGTTTCTCAATAGCGCTTAGCTCCATTTCCCAGCCTATAAAATACTTCCTTCTGCAGAGGGCTTCTTACAGTTCCTGCTCTCAGCAGGGAATGAAATTGTGTTCACCAAGCATTGTCGAATATGGCAGGAACAGTCAGAACACAGACCAGGACGGAAGTGGCCACGAGACTGTGCAGAGGGGCAGTTTAGAGAGTGTCCAGGAGCTGAGGGACTCATCTCTGCTCCACACCCATGAGCTGCACGCTGGATGCCAGAAGATCCGCCCCATACAAGAATCCACCGTTAGCAGCGTTAGCTCGAGTTAGAACATGGAACAAACTTATCACGATGGCTACAAACACCTGGAAGCCCTCGCACCACCACACAGTCAGAAGGCGTCCATGGACTTACAGCATTTTCCCTTCACGAGCAGACCCTGAGACTTGAAGATAAAAATAAGGAAACCACAAAGAACAAGTCCCCCAGATATTAGTGTATTTGTGGAAATAAACGTGGACAGGGAGTGGAAAACCAAGAGTGCCCTACCCCAAGTGAGTGGGAGCCAAGACAGAGCAGCGCCACCCAGTTAGCTTAGAGGGTGCAGGACTGTCCTGGAGGGTCGCCGGGATCAGCGCTGGAAGCGGGTAATATTCCGGGCTGGCTTTGTGTGTGAATCGGATCTGAACAGGAGGCAGAAAAGCAGCAAAGTCACTCAGAGAGAGGTGAGGCCGAAAAGGAAGGATGCAGCCAGGCTCTGGAGGACTTGGAATGGCCGTGGAAAAGCTTTGTCTTGGGTCCTATAGAAACAGGAGAGATATTTAAGGAAAAAAAAAAATGCCATGTGGTCAAGGAAACCTGGAACAGCAGAGCTTGAGAGAAGCTCCTGCCGTTCAGCCTCCACCTGGGGCGAAGGAGGAAAACCAGTCCAGGAGAAGAGACTCACCCAAGGGCTCCGTCAGCCTGGCCTCAGCTTCAGTCTCTGATTGCTGGCTTTTCTCCTCGCCACCATGTTGTTTCCATAAAAGAAAAGCCATTCACGGTTCATTTCACGAGCTGCAAACAGACAAACAAACAGATCTGTTACTCTTTCTCCTTGCATGTGAATAGAGTGTAAGTGTGGAATATCACTCTTCCAAATTTTACTACAGTGAGCCACCAGAGAAGCAATGAGCAGGGCAGAGCACTGCACTGTGAACACAGATCTCGCGCCTGCTCATAGCTCAGCCTGAAATCTAGGGGCGCCTACCCTGTTCCCCCTCTGCTCCCCTTTGCCTTGAAGTCCTTTCCTCCCCCTCGACCTTCGCCGAGCTGAAGGTATTCATGGCTGGCCTCGTCTACACAGACGGCATCAGAGCCTCTGACTAGGACCTGGGTTGCCGACATCCAAGCATTTGCTCAAGAAACTAGACTTGATTAGGCCCTGATTGGAATAAAATTTGTTTTTACAATTCAGATCGTGAAATAAAATTTCAACTTCTGCTGCATATGTTGCGAGAAGCCAAAAAAATATATTGCAAGTGAAATGGTTCTTCCCTATGGCTCGGGGACCCCAGGGAAGCAGGATTGGTCTGGATTGGAGAGGTGATGACGGGCCTGACGCGAGAGGGACCCGAGTGCTGGCTGGCTGGCGATCAGTCTAGGGCACAAGAGATATCTCTTCAGAAATTATTTCCTGGAAACCGAATGAGCTCACCGAGCTGAACCCGGGTGTGTCTTTGTTTGCGCATCTATAACAAGGGCTGGATTGATAGGAGGGTGAACCAGATGACAGAGCGACCTCTGAGAAACACTCAAGCTCTGGAGCCTCCTTACTCGATTTTAATCAAAGTAGCTCAAAGTCAATTTTGCAGCTTCTAGTCTCTAGTGGAACACAGGGCCATGTATTCTTGAATCACGTGGTTTTATGCCTCGTACTGTGCCCCTACTTATAGATCACCATGTGTGACAGCTCCTAAATCCTCCAGGAGGTCTTGCTGCAAGCTGGCTAAACAGTTGTTACCCAAACTGATATGATAGCAGAACCTCCCCCCTCTCCAAGAAATCCCTCGCCTGAGATTTCTAAACTTATGAACAAGGCAGTATAAGTGATAAACAAAAGAATAACTCCCCAGGGAGCAGGGTAAATGCTTTATCTGTGAATATGGGAACGTGAGCTAGTAATTCATGACAGTAATCTCCAGGGGAGAAAAACAAAAAGTGATAAATATGAATATGATTCATGGTCACATGGGAAAGGCTTTGTGTAAGATTAGTTTTGGAAATAGCAAAGTAGCTTGTATGTTTTGACATTCAGAAATTTGGCCAGAGTAGCTCACCTACAAACTCATTAAAATACTGTTACCTCAGAAAGACCAACTACTCTGAAGACAAATTCTTATATAAGACAAAGGTTAACACAATAGGTTCTATCATCTGACAGGGTTCATGACAGGTACACTAAAGTTGTGCAAATTCTCTGTAATGACATAATTACCAGGATACCTAGACAGTGGGAGGGGCTTGTCTAGCATGCACAAGTGTCTGTGTTTGATCCCCAGCATTACCAAAACATACTGCAAAAGTTTCTGTCCATTGAATTTTATTTTAGCTTTGAAGATTGTTCAGTTACCTGAAAAAAGCTATAGAAATAATTTCCCTGCCCAACTACATAACTATGTGAGACCAGATTTTCTTTATATTCTTTAACCACAACACATATCACAACAGATTAAATGCAAAGCATAAGATTTCAACTGCTCTATGTAGTGGTACACACCTGTAATCCCGGCATTTGGGAGGCTGAGGCAGGAGAATTACTATGTGTTCAAGACCAACCCAGACTATATTACATATAAGTTCAAGGCTCACCTGAACTACATAACAAGAACCTGACTCAAAAAAGCAGGAAAAAAAACTCCAGCTGCCAAATAAAGGCAGACATAAAAGAAATTTGCAAAACAGAAAAATATTATAACTCTTCTCATTTTTTTATTTTGGAAAATAAAGCTACTTTATAATATTTATCAATATTTATACTAACACAATAGATTTGTTGATACTCTTAATCCAATCAATTATTTTAATATTTCCAAATTGGAACCGATTAGTGTAATGATAAACAAAAAGCTCTTCGGGATCCTTAATAATTTCTAAGAATGTAACAGGATTTTGAGATGAGAATGTTTGAGAACCAATAGACTGGAATCAGTGCTGACACAGAGCTGGTATTCAAAAACTAACAAATTCTTCCAATATTTATAAAAGGAAATAGATAATAACAATAAGCTAAAAAATTGATGATACGTTAATCTTGACATGTAGCAAAAATAGACCACTGTATCCACCCAAGTCGAAGAGAACACCTTTGAGGGTACTCATACTAAGCGGCTGTCAAGAAGTGGAGTCTCCATCCAAGGCTGACGGACTGGACAGGAAATCACCGTTCCCACTGACTGCCAGCCTCACAGGTATTTTTAGGGTGCAGGGAGCCTGTGGGCTCACAGCGACTCCTCACAGGCCTGGCCGGGCCGCTCGCATGCGCCACCCAAAGACACGGCAAGATGTGCTGTTTGAGATGAAAATCTGCTTGGAAACCCAGCCCCCGAGTCTCTCTTCGGTGCAGGTGTAGAAAGTCAAGTTCATAGGAGAGACCTCGAAGCCGACCCTTTCCCCTCAAGCTCTTCTCCCAAGCTGCTTCTTCTTCCCAGAGGGACACTAGAAGAAGCAGAAGAAGAAAGGTGATCGAATGATGGCAGAATGCTGGCAGGTGGCATTGTCGTGAGGGCTGAAATCAGTGAGCACCCAAGGGAGTGTGAGCATGGGGACAGTCAGAGGACCGCGGGGCCTTCCACTCAGCATCTTCTGGAGCTCTCCTGAGGCCTGAGCTGACCAGGGCTGCGACAATGGTCTTGAGTCTCTTTCACAAGAGAAGTAGGGAGGTTGGCTTCAAACCCTGGAACAAGGTTATCACGTCCGAAGTACGACGGCATCTTGGTTGACTATAATGAAAGTAATGAAATCTTTCAGACAGTTTTTATCCTGGGATGCACTGTATGTCCGCAAGGTTTTACCAAGTTAGATGATAAATTATTACAGCATGTTCGCTCTCATTTAATAGGTAGTTCATCGGTGATAAGAACTAACATATTGAAGATGAACTCAAGGATGTCTTTATTCTAACAAACCAGAGGTGATAAAAACGCTTTGTAAAACTTGTACAAAGCCCTGCTTCCTCCCTTTGTTTCCAAATACATTCGTGACCTTCTCTCTACTTGCTCAGCTCTGCCATTTACTGGGGCAAAAGGTTGTTACGGTGCGGTCCATGGTTTAAGAGGAGGCTGATACACAAAAGAAGACTTCACATAAAAAAATGGCTGAGAAACTGGGGTTTTGTTCAGGTGAAAGTTTTCTAACCTCTTTGCTTCTCTTCCTGGAAGAGCTGTGTCTATGACAAGTCCCCTGCATGTAACAGGAGCCTGGTGATTCAGGGCAGTAGAACATGATGTAAAGGGTGGAGAGTTTGCAAATACTTCCTTCCGCCCATTCTGCAGTTTGGCTCTTAACTGCTGCTACTTCCTTTGCTGGGCAGAAGTTTCTTAGTTTAACCATCTATTTTTCCTTACGTTTTGAAAGTCCTATAAAAAAAAAATAATGCCTACATCAATGTGTCGGAGTTTTCCTTATGTTTCTTACAGAAATTTCAGTTTCAAGCCTCCTAAATAAGTCTTTGATCTATTTTGAAGTTGTGTAGGTTAAGGGACAGCAATGTAGTTCCCTTTTTCTGCTTATGTATATACAAATTTGTCAGCACCATTTACTGTCATTTCTCCTAGTGTATATTCTTGGCTCTTTTCAAAAAAATCTTTTTCCTGTATGTATGTAAGTTGATCCTTGGATTCTCCATTCTGTTTATCAGTTTATGTGTCAGTTTTTAAGATAGTGCCATGCTGTTTTGGTTACTAGAGTGTTGTGGCATGTTTTGAAGTCTGGTGTTGTGATGCTTCTCTCTTTGTTGTATCATTCTGTTTTGTTTGTTCATTCAGCATTCTTTTGGCTATTCCTAACCTTTTCTGGTTCCACATGAATTTTAAGGTTTTTAAAAAAAATTTCTCTGAGGAATGTTATTGGTGTTTTAATGAGAACTGCATTGATTCTATAGATGGCTTGGAGTAGCATGGTCATTTTAAGAATATTAATTCTTCTAACCTGTCCAGGACTTGAGGGTGGGGGCCTATTAATTTCTTTACCTGTGTTTCATTGTTTTTCTTCTAGACATTTTTCACTTCCTTGGTGAATTCATTCTTATGTTTCATTTTATTTTTTTAGTAGTTGTGATGAATGAGACTATTTTCTTGATTTTTTTTTTCTGTAGCAAGTGTGTTAGTGTTTCTGGTGTGTAAAAATGCTACTGGTTTTTTCATGTTGATTTAGAATCTTGAAACTTTACAGAATCAGTTTATCAGTTTTAACAGAGCTTGGATATTTAAGAATTTCAATACAAAAATCACGTCATGTACAAGCATCAATAATTTGACCTCCTGTTTTCTAATGTGAGTGCCCTTTATTTCTTCCTTTTGCCTAATTGAACTTGCCAAGACTTGGGAGGCTGTGTTGAATAACAGTGGTGCAAAATGACATATTTGTTCCAGCTCTTAGAGGAAAAAAAAACAGTCAATTTTTCATGATAATACTGAGTGTGTGTTTTTTATACACGGTCTTTAATATTTTGAGGTGTGCTGCTTCTACACTTAATTTTTGAGAGATTGGATCATGAAAGAATATTGAATCCTATTAAATGCTTCTTCTGCATCTATTGTTTTTTGCTTTTATTGTGTGATGTTTTACATGTATTGATTTGTGAGTTTAAATCATCCTTCCCTTCCTGGGATAAATCCGACTTAACCATAGGTGTGAACTTTCCAATGTGCTATTAGATTTGGTGTACTAACAGTTTATTGAGAACTTTTGTGTTCACCCAAGACACTTGTGGTATTATTTGTTGTGTGTCTTCTCTGGCTTCAGTATGAAGACAATGCTGACTCCATTAAAAGGTTTGGTAAAGTTACTTCTTTTTCAACCATGTGGAATAGTTTGAGAAGAATTTAAATTAGTTCTTTTTAAAATGTTACATAGAATTCAGTCGTAAGGTCAGGTCCTGTACTTTTCTTTGATGGGAGACATCACTTATTGATCTATTTAGAGTAGGTGGTATGTATTCAGGAAATTATCCATTTCTTCTGGGTTTTGCAATTTGTAGCACATAATTGTTCATTGTGGTTTCTAGTGTCAGACTCCTGAAGCATTTCAGCTAGGGCCAGATTTACTCGCATGTGATTTAATGCTCTTCTCTTTTCATAGTTTGAGTATAATACCTTGGGGATATTGTTTTTGGTTGACTTCCACTGAGTTACTTCTCAGATCTCAGAAGTAGACTCTCCATCTGATTTCTTCAGCTCCTGTCTATTGCAGCAGTGTCTGTGAAACCTTCAGTAGTTTAGTCCATTGATAGCGAACCTTTTGGAGCTTTCAGTGATGCCAAGCACCCAGTGTGGCACGTGTGCCATAGCTTTGCTGCCACTGGTTTAGGTGGTAGCAGTGTGTGAAGGAGGAGCAAGTTTGCGGTGGGTGCAGGCTCCCAAAGATGCATGCCCTCAGCCCACTGAGGTGAGCACTGACCTTGCTGGACCTCGCGATGGGGGCAGGCCTCTCCCAGTGCTACAGGACATGGAGGGGGTGAGCTCTAGTGCCATGAAGTAAGTGTGACTGACCCTGGGAGTTGTGTTGCCCGAAGCTGTGGCCCTGAAGCCACAGGGTAGGGAGTAGACCCTCTCCCTCACGATGAACATGGGTGACTCCCGTGCCCCTCGCCAGGCCGCCATTGTCCTCCTGCCCCTCCTGGTGAACATGGTTCGTGCTTTATACAAACCTCAAGGAGATGCTGCTTCCCTGTGCAGGCTCCGAGTCCCTACGCCAAGGCAGATTCATTCGAGCAGCATGAAGTGACCATGCTGCCACTGCAACTTTGAGCTGTGTTCCCCAGCCCAGACCATCACCTGGCTGGCCACTTCTAACACATCTTCACTCCAAATGTCACCTCTCCACAAGGGCTTCCCTGAAGAGTTTGAACTTCGAGTTCTACAATCCCTTTTTGGTTTCTTCTTAGATCCCAAGTCTCCACAATGACTTTTATGTGTCTATTTTATGCATATCATCTCCAGGACCGACATCAACCCAGCTAATCAGCTGGATTCTAGGCACCAGCGGAATGCGTAGGGTCACGCGGTGAACTTAGCTCAGCTCCTTTGCCCAGTTACAGACATATTTGAGCATTTTAACAACTGCTAGGTGTTTACCCTGGCTCTTGTTTGCACCCTGCCTGTGTCCTTGCAGGGGACAGGCCCTTGGTGGGAGAGGGTTCACAGTCACAGCCTGGGAGGACGCAGGGAGGGTCAAACATTTCTGTTTGAGGGACTGCTTCGGGGATGAGGGTTGTTTGATGCACCGGGTGCGTTCAGACCTGAAATTAAGGCTGCAAGGAAGTCCTGAGCTGATGACCACCCTTCAGCAGGTGGTGGCTACACATCTGTCCTGTTTGCAGTTAGAGAGGGGAATGAGCCAGACCTCTGGCAGGGTCCCAGGTTCCATTACACTCTTCAATCAACTGGCACAGCCCCCAGCTTTGGGATGGATTTGAAAAAGAAATGTTAATTGACAGGTAATATTTGTATGAATGGCTAAAAGATTTGGTAGGTAAAGACAGTGGAATGTTACTGGTCCTGAGAAAGAGGGAAATTCTGCCATTGGTAGCAACCGGCTGGAGCTGGAAGACGTCGTGTTGAGTGAAACGAGCCAGGCGCAGGACACCAGGCACACGTTCCCACTCATCTGGGGAAGCTCAGCAAGGGTGGGTTTTGAAGCTCAAGGCAGAGCTGGATTTTCTCTAGCTCCTGGGTGGCAGCAGCTACATGTGGGCCAAATTCCAGGTCTTTAGCTCTGCTGCAAGTTCCGCCCCTCTTGTCCACCCAGAGCAACGGGATGGAGGACAAAGCTCTTGTCCTCTGACTCTGCTTTACAGTGCCATTCTTACTGAGCAAACTACAGCCCAGCTCTGAGCCTCAGTCTCCTACTCTGTGAAATGGGAGCTTTATCTGCCTCACATTGTGCTTGAAAGCACCGAGCATAACACCTAACACATTGTAAGCACTCAGAGGCAACCGGGATCATATTCTTTCTAATTTAGGAATAGCTGAGTTGGTTTAATCCAGATCCTCACACTGAATGCTACACACATTCACTGAGAGCTCAGACCCAAATTTTGCCTCTCATCCTCTAGACTCTATTTCTAAGCCAGTCACGTGTCATCTTGGTACTAGATTTCTGAAAGAATTGATTTGACCCCAGTGACCTGCTGCAGCCTAGAGTGAGATCTCCAACTGTGCTGGGGCAAAGCTTCCACCTCTCGGCAGTTCTCTGATGGCTCAGAGCATCCCTCAGAGATGCCCTGTCCGATCGGCATCGTTGATAATCCCGTTAGCAGACGTGAGGATGCCCCTTGCTTCAGTGAAGGGCAGGACGGGGAAAATCATGAATGTGGTGATTCCGAATCTGAACCCCAGTTATTACCAGTCTACTGAATTCTTGCTTGGGTCACAGAGACAACACCAGGAAGCCGACTTTAAATAAATCGCATTTATCAAACTCTGACACCAACAGGGTCCCTACTACTCCTCACATACACACCATGGACTAAAAGTAAAAACAAAGGAAGAAAGAAAGAAAGAAAGAAAGAAAGAAAGAAAGAAAGAAAGAAAGAAAGAAAGAAAGAAAGAGTCTAGTTAGCTAAGGACTACTAGCTCATTGGGTTTCAGTTCACCAAGAAGGACCTGAGGGAAGGACAGAGTTGCCGTTGCTCCATCTGAGTGTGTGCTGTCCAGCCCTTCAGGGGTCTGCACCAGGCTCCGGATGAGAGTTGCTGGCATCCACCTAAAACATCAGCGTTTTTAAATCCCAGCTACCAAGAAGGTGAATGTTTCCATTGCCCAGTTGCGGAGTTTTCCATATTGAAGCAACAGACCCATCCTATTTGCCAAAGAGGATCTATGTGGACTGATATTTTATGAAAAAAGCCAAGAGACAGAAAGAAGGGAAGAGGGGAGCTGGGAGGAGGGCCAGGGAGGGCAGGATGAGGCATGAGGACACCAGCCTGCAGGGGGAGCAGTGGGAGTACCTGGCTGAAGACGACCTGCGGTGTGAGCGCCAGGCTCCGCCTTCGGCCTAAGGAAACCTTGTGGGTCTAGATAAAACTTCTTAGCTTGAAACTCTTGGGCGGTAATGAGGCCCAGCTGTGTGGCAGAGCCAACTCCCAGTTCCAGAGAGCTTCCTAGAAAGCAGCAGTCCTGTCTGCCCCTGCCTCCTTAACCCTTTCAGCCCCACGAGAGAGCACATTTCACATAAATGTGCTTTTAGGGTCTTGCAAGTGGATGACTGAGGGGCCTTTGCCAGGTGGGTCTGAGGCAGGTTCACCAGCCTCAGTATCCCCGTCGGATCCTGGAGTTGGGCTGACGTTCAGCCTTCAGGTGGGGCTTTGCCTTATGCCCTTCACCTGAACCAGGGGCTGATAAATGGGAGCCCACTGGCAAAGTCCTGCCTCGCACCCTCTGCCTGTTTTGTAAATAAACTGTTGCTGGCCCACAGAGGGAGCTATTCCTTTACCCATCGCTTCTGGCTGCTTTCACCCTACAAGGGCAAAGCTGACTAAGAAAACGCAGCAAAGCCTAAGAGATTTACTCCCTGGCCTTTTACAGAAAAAAACTTATAGAGCTCTGATCGCCATTACCTAGGTTTTGGTCTGTAGAAATGGAAAAACCATAACATCCAACTCTTGGCTGAGAAGCAACTGAGACTCACAGAACAAAGCAACTGGCCTAAGATTAGTAAATGGTAGAGCTGGTGTTGTGTCTCCCTAACACCTGGCCAGTGCCATTTCCAACAAGAAGCCACTTTTGAAACAAAGGAGGTAATCTACACTGCAAGTGAATTAAAGTGTTACTGTCAACAGATGGAGTTCGAGGAGGTTTTCCTAAAGAGACAGTCAAAGCCAGGCAAGCGCTTGACAGTGCATCACAGCAAAGCACGGAACATGTCAGGAGAGGCATAGGCTGATTTGTTAGGCAGAGTTAGAAAGTACCAGAATACAGAGAAGGGGACTCCAACATGAGGAGCTTCTCAAGAATCTGACAAAAGCAAACGGAAAGGGCAGGGACCACTCAGCAGGCTTTTGGGGAAGCAACACGGTGTATAGCTTCATTCCCAGGTGCAGGCAGACAGAGGGCGATAAAGCCATCTGTAAGGAACAAAGAGAAGTGGGCTGTCTTTGCAGGGATTGAAAGGAAGAAAGGGACGCTAGGTGCAAAGATGTTAATAAACATCCGTGGTCAGAGTTCTCTGGCTGACTTGTACTTCAGTGGGTGGAGTCTTTGAGGCATCTATTGTAAATGTTGGGTCTCTCCGGATACCTGAGGACCCACAAGATTGCTTGTCCGATCTTACCTCTTTTTTGACCTCCTGTGTTTGCCAACAGCAGCCTCAGTGCTGAGCTGAGTTCCCATTGACAGCAGTGCTTCTGCTGGCAAACAGGTAGGGGGCTGGGAGAGTCAGTAAGGTGGAGACTTGCAGAGCTGAAAGATGAAGACTAACTTGATGGAGAAGATCAGACTGGCCTTTTAAGAGAGGAATAAGGCCAGTGTGTACAGAGTGGCTGAGGTTGGTTAGGGTCAGGTTGATCATTATCCCAGCTCTGGCTCTGTAAGCTGGCTCTGGGGCTGCCCTTATGGTGTGAGGGAGTGATCTGGTCTCCATGAGATGACCATTTCTGTCTGTGTAAGTCTCTGTCTTGTAGGGGCTTTCCTGGAATCTAAGGGGACTTCAGGTTTAGGAAAATGACCAGAGACTGCTGGGCATCAGTTGGTAGTTGAATGCCCCTATAACTCTTATTCTGATGTCCACAGTTTTAAGTGGAGATGAGGTGGGTTATATAAATTTAGGACTAACCAACCTTGTATTACCAGCTTTGAGACAGACACTCCCCATATTACTCACCTTTCCCATTACTGGGACAAAATATCTGAAATCCACAATTTAAAGGAGAAGTTTGGGCTTATGGTTTCAGAGGGTTCAGTCCATGGCAAGCAGGCTCCAAGGCAGAAACATCTTGGCAGAAGGGCACAGTGGAGGAAAACTGCTCAACTTACAGCCTCCATAAGCAGGGAGCAGGGGAGGATCCAGAGAGGAATAAGCCAGGGCCCAGGGATGGTCCCTGAAGTCACAGCCGCTATGAACCACTTCTTCTACCTGTGCCACACATCCTACTGGGCCATTCAGCTATTGACTCATCAGTGCGTCAACCCACTGAGAAGAGCAATGCCTTTTTCACAAACCAGGCTCATCTTCTGGAGTCTTTGAATCCAGGTAAACAGTCATGATTAACTGGGACACTCCCTAAAGTATTAACATGCCTGTATACAAAGGCAAACAAGCATGTGACCCAAAGTTTTGAGGTAAGAGAAGAGGAAGATGCAAATGAAGCTCTGCTCTGCTGTTAGTTACTCACTGAGCTTCTATTAGTTCAAGTGAAAAGTCACTGTGTTTTGGTTTTTTAAAGAAAATCAGTTCAGAAGCTCACCTGCTCTTTTGCTTACATGACGATCTCAGACCATCTCAGTGGGTCTTTTGCCTTCCATGATCAATAGCAAAAATCACACGCAGAACTGATTTTCAGATCAAACATTTTATCAGCATCTCTTTGCTCTGTATTGAACACAGCTGCTCTAGTGTTTGGTAGACGATGTGGTGAAATTCTGTGTGCCGTGGTCTGGCTTTCCGCTGGTTGACTATTTGCATCTGATGGTTAAACCAGGCTAGGGTTCCTCTACCCCCAAAGTGTTAGTGTTCTCTGCTCCTTGGCTTAAACCCTATGAACAGTGGCAAGGACTTGGGTCGTGATCTAACAGGCTGTTATGCACAGGAGAAGTTCTGTTTTTCAAGTAAACTTTAATTAATTTTTTTAATAATCTCTCAAGGATACATTTTGACTCCAACCAAATTGACCAACTTCCAAGAAATCAAGTGACATTTCTTTTGAAATGTGTGGACTCCTTCCAGCTTTTTGGAACTTGAATAACACAATAGAGTAAACTCACCATGAACTGGAATCGATGTAAACCAGAGTCCTCAAATAACTGGAACTCAGTTTTGGGGTCAACCTTCCCGTCACTCAACATTTAGGAAAAAGAGGCTCATAAAAAAAAAACACAAACAAGGGGATGAAATTTTAGTTTAAAAAATCAGCAAAGCAGTTTCTGGAAACTGACTCTGGAGTCATCACAGATGTGGGATGGGAAGGTGAGTGATTTCCTGGGATCCCTATAGCTTGTTAGGCCTATGCCCCTTGGGGGCTGGGCAGTGCAGTCCATCCAGAAAGCAGCCAGAGGGGAGGGCAGGGTCTCTTCCTGCCAGGAAGGATCCTCCCTGAACCCAACCACCCTGGGCTCTAAGTCTTGCTTCACACCCTCCCCCCACCTTCAGCTCTTGTCTCAGTCTCCAGCCCTCCTGGTAAAGAGAATGACTCAGTTCCCTCTTGTCAACACCTCTGTGTTCTCTCAGGAGGTTGCGAGTAATGGAAACCCTGCAGGTGCACAGCCAGGATTCAAATGCTAACTGTCTGTGCGGGGTGACCTTGAGCAAGTCACCTAATCAGTCTGTGTCCTTGTTTCCTCATCTCCTGTCTGATAGAGTTGTTCTGAAGTTCAAACGAGCTAACACTCATCAAGTGCTGAGGACACAAACCTCGCGACTCCTGACTTTCGGATGCACTGTGCCTCCAGGTTAGAGCACTCCAGGTCACCACTCGGGTGGGCAAAGGACTTTCCCTAACTCTCCCTACCCCATCCATCCACTCCCACACAAGACTGGGTTACATCTCCTGCTTCAGGGTTCCCGTGAAACTCCATGTAACATGAAGATGCTTCATTTGCTTGTTTGATTCTCTCTTTAGTCTGAACTCTCCAAGGACAAGAATGTTGTCCTAACCATCTCAGTGTATGGAACCAGGTTTACCACAGACTGTCACTAAAGGTCTAGTTTTTAATTGGATGCATTATACAAGAATAAATGCATCAGTTCGTGTGCTTATCAACATGTGGGTGGATTCATATATTAACAAAGGAAAACCAAGTTTCTCTTCCACTCTGTCCTGCTACCCAGACCCTAGATTGTGCTAGATGATACTTATCTGTCTTTGAATCTATTAGAAAAAAGCCCCCTTCTGTAAGATCCTAAATTTCCATCTGTCAGAACATTGTCACAATACATTTATTTTGTTAAAACAAGGGCATTTCCCTGCATCCTCCCCCAAATTTTAATAATGGCTACATAAATTCACAGTGCCCGTCTAGAGAATGGTACTGAGAAGGTTTTGCAATGATCAATTAACAAAAAGATGGCAGACCTGGCCGTTTTTCAGGAAGAAAACTAGATAAACAAAGTTAAAGACAAATGTTTACCACTAAAAGTCAGGAATCAGCCACGTGGCCCTGGTTTTGGATGTGTATTTTGCTGTGGAGGCCTGGAAGTCTAGTAGCACCCTGGGATGCACGGTGGAACTGGCCTTTCCCTCGGGCCATCACCCTCCTCAGCCACCCTTTGCCTGGGACTTTGTAGGCAGTGATTGTGCAGTGAGAAAGAACGTGGAGTGGAACCAAAGCATGTGGGTTTCATTTCCAGCTCTGTCATGAATCAGTGGTAAAACCTTGGGCAATTCTCTTGGTGTATCTGACACTTCGTTCCCCTTTTAGAAAATCAAAAGTAAAGCAATTTAATGATCACAAGTTCTTTGCAAAAGACAAGAAGGTGCTGTTATCATCATTCATCATCGTTACTATGACTACTTACGGGATAACTGTGACGATGCTTCTGACACACTCACCATGAATACCACGTTGTAAATGGACTCACGTGCTCTGGGAAATATCAGGTGAAATAGCACCTCAGCTCATGAGGACAGTAGCAGGGATTCGATCATCGAGCAATATCTCAGAAAAGAGAAAAATCTTAAGAAAGAGGGGCGCTTGGTAAGCTGTGATGAGTGGAAAAGAGATTAGGAACAGAAGACATCTCATGCTTAGAAGAGTCTGAGGTGGAGAACAGGAAGACCCTGAATGTTTAAAAATAAGCAAAGATCTTGTCACCCCCAAAGTTTGGCACGATGATTGCTCTGAATGAAGTATCCGGGAAACTCACAACCACAATGCACTGGAGTAAATACATTTGTTTGGGAACCAGCCCCTGCCATGACCTTACTGGCTCGAAAAGGTCAGCCCCAACTCTAATGAAGGGAGAGAGAATCAGGCAGGAATTGTCTAAACAAATTTTCCTGTGAAGATAGAAGATCCCAGACTCCAGTGAAAACTTGCTGTACTTTGGGATTCAGGGCAATGTCGCAATCTTATAATTGAGATAAGATGTACAAGGTCAAGATGCTAAATGTCAGAACTGGGAACGTAGATCCTGGGGCCCAGTGACCTTACAGTGAAGTAATGTGTTCAAAGTTGTGCATCACATTACCCATAATTCCAACCAAGTCACCGCAGGTCTGTGGGCACCCACGTCTATCCCGTGTCTGCATATCCACGAGGCACTAACTGAAGAACCGGATGAAAAACTGCGGATTAACCAGTGGAGTTTCCCACATTCATGGCTCCTCTCTGGGGTCCCCTGAGTTCCTGAGGTTTGTCCCTACACCATCAGGGTGCATCAGTGTAGACGGTCGGGTGTGGGGTGGAGATACTAAGGCAGTACACAGATGCAGGGGGTGCTTTTGCTCGAGTCGCGAGAATTGTCACTAATGGTGGGACCTGGTGCTGGTCTTCTCCCCTTCTCTCTCCTCCCATAGACTCTCTGGGCATTCAGTGGTAACTGAGCAGACACCCTTCTTCTCCATAGCTCCTGGCTTCACTGTAATACTAATGTGTTGGCTGATGTCCTCTCTGCGCCTTTCTTCCCCTTTAATGCTCTCTCATAAGTCTCAGCGCCTGGGAGCCAGGGAACCAGTGTCTCAGCTCCCTTCCCTCTGAGGTGCTCTAGACGTGACTTAGATAAATGTGACTCACAGTCAGCCAGCAAGACACAGAGGGTGGAAGAGACACCAAAGCCATTCTCTTCTTCCCAAAGGAGCAGCATACATTGCTGTGCAGACAGGAGGGTCTGTAAGGGTCTCCTGGGCTTTACCTGCCATGGACTCACCACAGAACTGGTTTCCTGGCCCTGGAGGGTGCAGACATTTAACGAAGCTTTGCAAACCGCAACCTAAAAGCTAGTGTCAATCTCCCTGACTTGGTCTTTGAGCTTCCTCGATGATTTTATAGTCACTATTACTCCGTGTTAAATCCCTTTTTGCTTGGCAGACTTTGGGTAATTGTAGACTGAACTGCCTGGGGAAACAAGCCTAGCCCTTACCGTGGGGAGACGCCGGCTAGGATCCCTTCCTAACTGGGCTTTGGCTTCCATTCTGTTGAATGACAGGCTTGGATGTGACCTTTCGGTTGACTTGTAGTTTCAATATCAATAAAACATCATAAAATTATGAGTTCTCTTAGGCTGCGTTGGTACAGCGCTGGCAAAGCAAGCGTGAGGTTGTGAGTTCAATTCCCAGTACCCACCCCCCAAAACTATCAGTCTCTCTCACAGGTTTGTAGGCAAAGAAGAGGAGAAGAGAGGGGACCTTTGCCTTTTTAGAATGAAAGAAGGCCCTGCGGGTGAGGGGCCTGGCCCTCTGAGTCAGCACAGAATTTCTCTAGCAGCTTGAAAGCCTCAGATGCTACTGGCAGGCGTACATGTGAGGGCCACAGTATCCGGCAGACTGCTGTCCTAGCAAGACCCCCCCCTGCTCCATTGTCACGCTTCTGTGAAAGTGGACCTCACCTCAGGCCGAGTGTCAGGGACAGCTCAATGACAGCTCCCGCACCCTCTTCCACTACAAAATCAACACATCCCGCTCACCTTCCAACCCGGAGGAGAGAAGCAACCCTTCAGCGTCACCCCACCCAAGCCTGTTCCGGCTCTCAGGGCAGGCGGGTCATTCGCAGAGGGTGGGATCAGCCATGCTACCCATGAGCATGCGAGGCCTGCATTTCCATCAGCTTGACCACCGCCCTGGGCCTGGTCACTCCTACCCATGGGTCTCGGTGTCACTTTTCCTGAGTGATTTCTCCAAAATCGACCTGCCAATCTGCTAAGTGCAAGGAAGCCCAGAAGGGCCAGAGTATCAACAGCATCCCCCAGGAGCTGGAGATGGGGGATGGCAACTCTGGCTTCCTGGCCTCTCGGCGGGACACCTCACACCCGGCAGGTTCCCGGGGTTCTCACGGGTCAGGTTGCTGCGGTGGCAACTGGCTTAAGTTTTGGTTCCTATCTCAGCTCTCCTGGTTTCCCAGATTCTCTTTCCAAATCAACTTGGGTCTGGGTCTGGTTCTGAGGCCGCGCCAGGAAGGCAGTTGGTTGACTGACTGACTGCTGTCTTCATGCTAACGGGTTGTGCTCAGGGCACTGAGATGCAGGGAACTTTACAGGTAAAGAGGGAAGTAAATTCCAGAGCAGGGGTTGAGGAGCGGCCTCTGCGGGACCTAGAGCTAGCAACCGAAAGGCCCAAAAGAACTGAGGAAAGACCAGGAAGAGCAGCGGTCAGGGTGAAGAAGATGAGCCACACCTTCAATATCATCACAGGTAAAGCCCCGAGCAGAGCCTGCCAGGAAACAAGGGCTTAAAGCCGTCGGCAGCTTTGCTGAGGACCTTCGTGTCCTTTGCACAAGCCCTGCAAAGTGTAACTGTCATTCACTGATTCCATGACATGTTCACTCACTCAGCAATCGAAACCAGTTCTTTATTCCTTGGGCTGGGCAGGTGACCCCGCAGCATGCTGGGATGGAAAGACCAACAGAGCATAGCCCTTACCTCAGAGATGCTTCTAGAGTGATGACCCAGAATGGAAGTTCCTACCGGTACTAAAGCTACCTTCCAGCCGGGCCTCCCCAGGGGCTTTGAAAAGAGACCTTGGCTTGGCTCGGACCGAGGTCGGCCACACACTGTATTTTGTTCATTCCAAGCAAACAAGTAATAATGTAATGGCAGGAAGCCTCATAAAAATGGTTATTTCTATTCCCGGATTGCTCTGGGGTTCCATCTAATTTATAAACATTGTTTTATGAAAAATTGAGATCATTCTTGGAAGTGCCCGCTGAGAGTGACCTTTGCTTGTTTTGGTGCAGTGTTTGTGTGTGAATGTGTACATGGCTGTTGTTGCTAAGGAAGCAATGACCAGCTCTGGGAGAGGCTGCCTTCCACACTGCATATTTCTTTCAATGAGGAGGGTATAACTGACACCCCCTTCTACACCCAGTTCTCCCCAGAAAGAAAGAAGGAGAGTCAGGCTAGGAGCCCAGGACAGTCACAATACACTCAGGAAAAACTCCACCAATGCTTCAGACCACAAGTCTTTGGGCACATGCTGCCAGGATTTCTGGAGGCTGGTGGGGGGGTCTGCATCACATTTCTGGGTAAGACTTAGGCCATTAACAGAAATCTCCGTCTCTAGGGATTTGCACACAGTTCCTGAGCTAAGTGTGGCTGTAAACTCAGGGTGGGTGGGGGTCTCCTCATAGAGGCAAGCAACTCACGGTTTAATGGGGCTCTGGGAATGCTAGTTCCCCTTTCAGTGGTGACAGCTGGAACTCTTAGAATAGGAGGAGAAAGTACTGAGCTGGTGTTACTTTGCTACCCTGCCCCTTGACCTGCTGGATGGCCCCAGCTGCATTCACTCAGCCTCACTGCATCTCTGTCTTTTCCAGTGTCAATGAAAACACCTGTATCACGGTCTATGAACTATGAGATATGACAAAATACACAGTGAACATTCAAGTTAAAATATTTTATTGCCTGAATCCCTCGCTTCCTGATCCTTAGCCCGTCGGTGTCGCCACCTTCGGGAGCAGTTCCGGGAGCCCTGGGATCAGGCATGGAGCAGATGCTGCTGCTGGGGTACCCAGCAGAAAAGCAGGCTTCTCCAAAAGCATCACCGTGTCCTCATCTGCTTTATTCACTGACTCTGGCACCACCAGGCCTCAGTCAAAATGGTAGTGAAAAGCAAACATTTTAAACTGATTCAAGATGTCAAAAGAACCACGACAAAAAAAAAAGACCCTCACGAAAGAGAACTTCCTGAGTTGCTTCAGACAGTGGCAGGAAGGCTGGCAGAAACATGGTAAAGGCGAGAGGGAGGGTGTCCAGGGGGGTTAGAGCCAGCCTCTGTCACCATAATAAAGATTTTAAAACTTTAAACACTCACTGTAGCTTTCGATCCTACTCTTTAATTCAAACATGTGTGCCCTGTGCCCCTGACACAGCGCCCAGCCAGTGATGGACAGGTTGCTTCCTTCAGGGGGATTTTTCCCTTTAATATCTGCCTAGGTCATTTCCCTCCTTTCATGTCAGTTCCCGTTCAAATGCATCTCGGTCAAAAAGGCACTGCTTACTCATCCCGTGACACCCCCCCCCCCGCCCCCCGCTTTCCTACTTTGCATCAGCGCACTTACTCCGTGAGATCCAGCCATGTGCCTTCCGGTTTAGGTGGTTCGCTCTGATTTCCTGTCTCCCTGAGCTAGAACGCGTGCCCTAGGGATGCCAAGGTTCCGTTGTTTGTCGCTGTGATCCGTATTGCCGCCAGGCAGAGAGGTGCTTCCTGCCTGTTAGTTAAGTAGGCGGTGACCGTGACCGTGCATACAGACCCCTAGAGTGGTATTCTCAGCTAACTTAGTATCTGGGAAGTGCACATTAAGTCGAAATGTTCTTAAAAAATGCCTCCATCAGAATTTACCAGACTTGGTTAAGGTTGTGATTAAAATATGGCATAATTTCCCTTCAAAGCCACAGTTATCTCTTGGAGGTTTGCTGGGGTTTTTTCACCCTGTGCATGCCTTTCTCTTTCTTCCCCTTAGCTTTTTCCCACAATTTGTTTTAGCCCTGCAGCCACTTTAGAAGTGGTTCTTTGGGCTCTAGGGTCATGTTTCCCTTTTTCTTTTTCTTATGCCACGTTGGCGGTGTGTGATCACACTCATCGTAAGGAATGGGACATCTACGTCACACGCCTGAATTCTTTTTTGTGCCCACTCTGTCTCCTTCCCCCTTGTCCGTCTCCTGGTCCCCTTGCCATTCTGAAAGGGGAGAAGTATCTAGCTCCCTATTTCTTTCATTTTGCTCTTCAACTTATTTATACTTTAGGTTGCTCCTTTAAGGGAGAGAATGTGGTATTTAAACTTGTGTGTCTGGTTTATTTCACTTAACATTATGGTCTTAAGATGCATCCATTTTGCTATAAGTTGCTCAGATATATCCTTCTTTGCAGCAGAGCATTGCTCTGTGGTGTGCAAATGCCAGGTTTTTTCCATTCATCTGCACATGGACACAAAGTCTGCCTCCGAGATTTGGCTGCTGTGAGTTTTGCACTATAATCATGGGTGTGCTCAGATCCCAGTGACACAATGCCGTTAGCTCTTTTGGGGAGGATTCTGGAAGGGAAATGGCTGGGGCATGGCAGAGATGAAGCACCCCACTGCCACTGCCTGGAAAGCCCTCGGGGAAGGGAGCAGAGGAGACCCCACTCCACAGGGATCGTGCTACAGGAATCACATCCCGGTGGTGAGGAACAGAGCCCTTTCCCATGGCCAGAGCACACGAGAACTAACTTAGAAAGGACTTTTGAAAAGCACTGATGCCACTGGAAGAGACAGCCCTTCGCTGGATCTGGCATAGCCTACTTCGATGTTAGCAAGAAACCATTGACAGGAAGACGCGAATGCAAACACCAGTGAAGTATGAATATTGATGAACCTCACAGCCTCCCCAAGGCTGCTGGCGCTCCTGCTTTCTTATTACCTAAAGGAAGAAAAGCAGAAACCCAGAAAGGCTAAGTGGCTTACTCAAAGTCACACAGCTTATAAGCAGCAGAGCTTAGATCAAACCCTAGCTTACTCTGTTCTGAGCTCACTGGCTCCTGCCTTGGGGTTCCCTCAGTACCCAGGACAGTGCCCGGCGTCCGCCTGATTAGAACACTCCATAAATCCATACGATTGCCATTTCAAATTGTGTATTGAGCAGAAGGAAGCCAAAGAAGCAGAGAGAACAAGAGCTCGGGTGGCTGTGGTCACCCCTGAGCTTGTACCAAGTGAGTTTTTCCATCTCTGTCCTTATCCCCTGGCCCCATCACAGTCATCTCCTGGCACTGACAGTAGGTCCAAATAAATTCTCTTCCTCCAGAAGTACTTTGGAATGTTTCATTCAATGACATTATAGAAGAAAGAATTAAGTATTATTATAGCTTCTCCATCTCAGAGCCTTTTTTAAAAAGCCACACCATCACAGATTTATCACAGGCTTGTTGTGCCAATAGGACTATTGAATCCAATTCATCGGCTTACTGGAAACAAATTGGCTAAGCAAACGGACAAGAGCTGAGCAGTGAGTAACTGAGCCGGACTCTGGAAGGAGGCGCAGTGAAAGGCAGCTTCGAGTGGGCCAAAACGCGGAGTCTGAGGCTGGAAACCCGAAGTTGTAATTCAGCAGAGTTGTAGTGTGGCCCTGAATCTGATCAGATCAGATGATCCAAAGCCTTAGCAAAGGGCTTTAGGCAGGAGTCCAGGAGTGAAATGTCCCTCAGGAATACTGTGCCATGGAGGGGGCTCATTCAACACACTCGACCCCCCACATGCCTTTCTTATCTAGACAATGAATGACCTATCCAGGACCATGATACCTCAGCTCGGCTTTCAGGAAGGCTTCATGTTGGCACTTTGGTCAGATGTCCAAGTGATCTTTCCCCTCTGGGCCCCCTTAATCTATCCAGTATGTTAAAATCAAACATATTGCAAATTAAACGCAATTTAAATTAACTACAAAATAGCTGACATGCATTCAGTTGGTGGCCATGTTACCTTTGTAGACATGCACATATTCATTGTGTTTTCTGTTTATGTTTTGAAACTAAGACTTTTTGTTCCCAGGTTTACAACATTTCTGTAGGGTCTAAAACAAACGGAGGCCCCAGCTATGTCCTAATTTTCAGTAACAAATGAAACTGCTCTAGTTTTGTTTTGCCAGCAAAGTGTTTTAACAGGCCATGAAACTCGCCAGGAGTCAGCTTAACAGAAATATAAACGGCTTAGCCTCAGCTTCTGGGGTTTGTACTTCATCTGTTTCATAATATCCAATTCATATTACCTGCCTGGCCCTGGAATCGTTACCCATTATCTATCTTGAGAAAAATGTCAAGATGCTTTCCAGCTTCAACTTTTATTATTTTATAAATAAAAAAATTCCTTGCCAACGAAACATAGTTCAGCCCATCCAACTGGCTGAGCAGCCTGAAGCATACGATTGGCTTGATTTGAGCATTTAAGGTCGCCCGTTTGTGATCAAGTGTACATTTTCTGTTAGATCCAAGGCTGAATATCAGCTGCTTGGTGATACTAGAAGGATCAGCAGATAGAGGAATTAACTCCCTAAGGCTGCAAGCAAAGCTAGTGACACACAGTCAGAGCAAAGCACCTCAGGACGCCCTCAGAAGCCCTTTGCCAGGGGAAAAGCCAATCTATAAGAGAAGGTTGAATGAATGAATGAATGAATGAATACAGTATGTGCTCAGAGCCGAAATTTTCTGGATTGTATAATGGATTCTTGACACAGAGGGGGTCGCTACTTGGAAAACAGGGAAGAAGAGGAAAAGACGTTTGATAAATAATCTCAATTTTCTGCTTTAGACCAGTTTCTTCCCAGCCAGGTACAGGTCTAAGTTCCTGGGTTATGGGTCTACGCAGTGCCCTCAGGGGGCTGTTCTACCTCAGATGAAGTTTTATAACCCCGATCACTTACCCAGCTGGAATGACATTTCGTGAAGCTCTCCCAGAGGAGAGCTGAAGTCCATGATTTAGCCACTCACAAGCTCCAACTTCTGTTGCAGCTTGCGCCCTGCTGCCACGGGGCAGTAATTAAAGTGTCAGAAGTCTTCTAATAAATCTGAACACAGCGTTACCAAGAGGCACCTGTGTGAGTCTGACTCAGATTGGGCATTTTGTTCCAACTTTCTGGGTTCAGAGTGAGAAACCGATGCAAAACGGAGTAGATGGATTATTTGGATCAATGTTCTGTCTCGCCATGGTGAAGTGAGGTGCGTGGGACATCACTGCTTATGCTTCAGGGGGGGGGTCTACACCGCACCCCAACCATCGGCCCGCTCACTCCGTTACTCTCTCCCCAAGGGGACGGCTCCTCCCTCCTCAGTGTAGTCCAGTGAGCCTCTGACTTAGTTCTGACTCCCACAACCTGCCTAAAAACTATCACGCAACATCAGCCAATATCCCCCACAAAAACAACAATTTTTGTAGCTGATTGTGCTCAGCTGCAATACTTTTCTTTATACCAGAAAATATTTCTAGAATAAAAACAACTTACACTTTTAAAAGTCTAGCTTCTTTAAATAGAGCACTTTCTAAAATAAAATTTCTAACATTTTTAACCAAAAGATCCTATTTTATGTTTCCAGGCAGGAAAAACTTCTGCCTTTTTCTTTAAATTAGTAAATCTGCTTCTCAGAACATCGAGGGTAACAGCATGAGGTGTCAGATGGCTGAAGATGGTAATTTATCTTTATGTTACTCCACGCAGTTGAGCAGGGTCATGAGTAATTATGAGAGGCTCATTATGAATAGAAAGTTTAAATCTTTTTTATTGAAATAGAAGCATAAATAGTTGTGAGTTTCTTTCTAAAGAAAGGTAGCTGTGTTTAAATGAGTTTTTGCCAACACTCTTGAAAAGATGGTGTCCTGGGCAGCATATTTCCTATTCTTCAGAGCTCTGCTTTGCACTGTGGGAGGCCACCAGCCACTAACCATTTAAATTAAATAAAATTCAACACTGCTCCTTACACAGCAGCCACTTACTGGTCCCAGGTCGCCAGTGACTACTGAACTGAATATGCAGACATGGAACATTTCCAATCCCAGGAGGTTCTATCGTGTGACATTAAGCATTGTTGCCTCTGATCTTATGGAATAATCTGCTGACACATATTTTGTTGAAATAGGTGTTATGTGTACTTCAGCTTGGATGCTAAATACCAATATGGGATAATTTTCGATGTCATGATTTGCCACTAGGTTGATAAAACACTGCTTGCAGAAGTGGATTTGGTAGTAACTTTATATGCCTTTTACTGATTAGAAGCAAGGTGAGTTTTTAAAAATGTAAAATTGATTCCTAAAAAATTCACACAAACTAATGGTAATGCAAAGATGCTCTATAGGCTGTTAGAAATAAACTATCTCCTGTGACGATGTTCTTTTGGCTTGCCAATTTATATCAAGCATATTTAGCCTTTTATGTGTAGTTTTCCAAAAGAACTAGGAATAAAATCATGTGTGCATGAAGTTATATCACCTGTTTAGTCAACCACTGCATTAGAACAGAATCAAAGAGCAAGTGATATTTTTAAAACCACCTATGAAAAAATTTGAAATTGTACCTCAAAGTAGAGACAGACATATCTCATGGCTCACCTTTAATCTTTTCCTTCTACTTTTCCTTTATTTTTTTAAACTCTGTCTCCACTCTCTTTTTCTCTTTTTTCCACAACACTGGCAGGTTTTTAACCTTTAACAGATCGATCCTAAAGAACAGCACGCATGTGCCTTTAGCTTGGACAGAGGTCACTTTTGCAATTTTTAAAACTATACAGTAGAAAAAATTTGTTCTTTCAAAACCGTAAGTGCCCATCTAAAAAGAATGTTGGGTAAAATATAACAGTAGTACCCTAAAGGAATGCAGGTATCATGGAGTCGATAGAGAAATGACTGACGTTTCAAGAACACCAATGTCCTCACCAAACCTGTGTGGCACCCAGCCGCCTGGAAGGCCATCCCTGAGCTGTCCTGACCTCTTCATGAAAGGTCTCGCGCTGGTCCGGGCTCCCACACTGTTCCGGCTCTGATCCTCAGGGTTGTAAAGCCCCTCCGTCCCCAGGAGGGTGAGTGTGCCCTCTTTCCTCTAGAACACTCTGAGCTGTACTGGGTTCCTCGTGAGACCCCAGTCCCCTCATTACCCTTCTCTGCCACACACTTTCCTCTCTCTCTCTAAGAAGTCCCATTTAGGGCTGGTATTTGACCACTTTAAATACACTGGATGTCCTCTATTTTAGTGGCACGTGCTTTGAGAACAGAGATCAGCATGACAGGACATGTCCTGCCAGATCAGAATTCAGCTGTGACCCAGGCGATTAAACAATGAACAATCGCCCTGATTCCTATTTCCAGCTACATTTAAAGAGGGATGGGATAGGCATCGCCTTGGAGGGGGCGGTGTTTCTCAAGGTGCATCGGGCAAGCGCAGGTCCTCTGTGTTAGTGGGAGGAATACAGGATCCCAAAGTCAAATGAATCTGGGGCACACGGAATACTGAGTTTCTCCTTTTGCGACCTCCCCTGGCAAGGCAGTGTCCCGTGCTGGTGAAGCATGCAAGTTCCGCAGCCGTAACTGTTTCTTCGTCTGCAAAACAAGGGACCCTGCCAGTGGTCATCTTGTGGAGTGACTGTGCAGGGGTAACAGGACCATGTGGAAACGCACAGCAGTCACAGAGCAAGCACACACTGATGTGGACTTTTTATTGTTAAACACTTTTTGTGCTTTTTTGAGACAGGGTCTCCCATGCAGTTCAGACTGGTCTTGAGCTCGGTTTTGTAGTTCAGGCTGGTCTTGAACGCACAACGATACTCCTGCCTCAGCCTCCCAAGTGCTGGGATTACAAGTGTGTACCACCACACCCAGATTTATTAAACACATTTTTAACTGATACCTAAAAACATAAAAAAGAAAGCTGTAAGTATTAATGGAGTACTGTGTAAAGCTTTAATATATGTGCATAACTTCTGTGGTGTTTAAATATGGTTTCACACATTTATTCTTTCCTCATGGGAAAAGCATTCAAAGTCCTTTCTTCTCTTGTACCAGGGAAGCTTAGTAAACATTCTGAGAAGCCCTACAGTGGTGAACCCCTGTTTACCATTGCTCACCTCAGAGTTTCGTAAATTTATGTTACTACAGAATCCCTCTTGACACGTCATCCTCCAGAATCCGAATCGGTCCGTAGTCTGGGAAGCGCTGCTCCGAAGGCTTGGATTTGAAGGTCGGGAGTGTCTGGGGCTGACTCATGCACCGTTTCTCCCGGGGTGCTTTCCTGGGGGGGGTGAGGGTGTGCTGCCAGGTCTCTGCCCACGGGGGCAGCGCCCCCATACCCTTACCCTTAGCTCGCTGAGCTCTTGGGAAGACAGGACTGGCCCTCGATGCTCCTGGCACAGCCTTGGGAACAATCCAAGATTCTCCAGCAACAGAAGGGGCGGGCCGCTGGGACAGCTCCTCAGCCTGCAGGTCTCTAACCTCAAATCCTGGTGACACGGGAGCCCACTGGCCTCACAAACATCGCCTGTGCATGACACTTTTGTGTTGTTACACACACACACACACACACACACACACACACACACACAGCTCCCTGGCCTCTCTCTCCTTTTCCACTCTGCTCTGTGCCCCAGGGTGGTCAGTGTAAGGACTGGGTCCCAGGGCCTTTCCCTCTGAATCCCAGTCCATGGTGGACAGAGCTGTCCAAGGTCAGAGGCAGAGAGGAGAGTGAGGGGGTGGGCTTCTGTCAGCTCCCTGCTTGCTGGGCCTGTGCCACAGACACCCTCCCCTCAAAGTCAGCTCCCACAGGTCTTTGCTGCAAGCCCAGGGCCTGGTCACTGCCTCTCCCTTTGGGATTTCCTTACACCCTGTCTAGCCCTTGGATTGAGTCCCCACATTGCCTTTCCCCACTGACCCCATTCCAGCCCCTTCTGTTTCCTGCCGGGGCCTGATAGAAACCAGAGACCAAGCCCAGAATCCTCCAGGCAAGAACTGGACCTCCCTGGGCTCCAGCTTCCCCTGCTGAAAGCCCAGGCTGGCACTTCCGGGAACCTCAGGAGGTTTAAATGAAGCTTGGTGTGGGAAAAACTCTCAGCAAGATGAGGTTTCTCTTACAGCATTTATCTTTGCAAGAGAGAATTACACAGATCTTTCTATGCAGTATATGTAAATGTGACTTCAAAGTGTTACTTCAGTAAATTGCTCATAGCATTTTCAAACCCAGGAAAAATGCACAAGTCCCCGGGGCCCAAGAGAAGGTGGGGTCAGAGCAGCCCTGTGCCCCGGGGAGCAGCAGGTCCTGTGAGCTCACTGATCCACACACTCTTCCCAAAAGCACCAAAGCTGGGCCCACCCCACTCCCCAGGGAACAGCACCACTGCTAGCCTGTCCCCCTGGGACTCCAGACAGTCCCACCAAGAAAACAAGCCTCCTTCCAGGGAAGTCGATGGACCCGGGCACCGAGAGAAGACTGCCCTGAGGAGGTGTGACTGAAAAAATACAGACCACGTTTAAACGTCAGAGGTCGAGGACAGTAAAAGACAAATTGTCACAAAACCCCTCAAAATACTCCCTCTCGTTAGTGCGAACTTGGCCCTTCCTCCTTGCCGGTTTCCGAAGCAGCTCTGGGCGCCCTCTTCCCTGTGAGTCTGTACCCTCCCCGGCAAAGCCAGGTCCCCAAGGTCTGCCCTGAGCCTCCTGTGCTGTAAGCCCTGGGCCACCCGCGGAAGGGTCAGCCTTGCTGAGGAGCTGCAGTCCCATCTGCTCAGCAAGGGAGGTCTTTCCTTTCCCTAAAGAAGTTAGAGCAGGTCTAAGCAAGGGTGTCATTAGACCAAGGGGAAAGGCCCTGGTAGGTCCTTATTTGGTCAGTTAATGAGCTGGACACTTTGGAAAAGCTGTTGGTGCCCCCTGGGCCTAAGGGTCTTCATCACTAAAGTGTGGGGTGCCGCTTACTTCTGTGGAATCTGGTGAGGAGTGAGAGAAGTCACAAACTGCCAGCCAAGGTACCCGGCATGCTCGGGCAACAATGCCTGCTGATCATAAAACAGTCGCAGTGTTTACTGTCCATGGCCTTGCTGTCATTGTCATTCGGAATGACCCCAAAGCATCTAATGCACACACAGATACTGACTTGTAAGGAGCTGGGAAAGCAGGTACTTCCTGCCCCCACCCCAGAGGGAAGCACGCAGTTGTCCTTCTAACACTGTCCTCCACTGGCTCAGACCTAGGTGCACGGCACTAGTGTGCCTCTGGTGAGAGCCATCTGTGGTAGATGCTGCACTATGACCTGCGTAAATATTTTCTAAGCAAACACTCACAACAGCCTACGTTACAATTCCTACCACTGCTCCCATTTTACAGATGGTAAAAACAAGTCCCCAAAGCATACAGTGACTTTGCCCAAGTTACACAGCCCAGGAATGGACTCAGAATTAGACTGAGGCATCCAGATCTCAGAGTCCCCCTTCCTAAACTCACTGGCTTTAACCATTCTTAACCACCTTGTCTCCATCTAGCTAAAAGACTGAGCCACGGGTTCTACCGGTTAAGATGACCTTCAGGGTTGATTTGTGGGATCAGCAAAACAGCTGGCAGACTTGGGCTTGCTGTACCCCTGGCAGCGTATTAGGGTGCAGAAACTACCAAGGCCTGGACGCTATTGGAAGAGATTCCTGTTTAATCGCCCTGCCACGGAGCCGGGATGTGGAAGCATTTCCGGGCTCTCCGCGCAGTCCTAAGGCATCACCCTGTGGAGGACTCCCGAGCTGACTGTCCCAGCCTTCACGGTGCCCTAGTCCTGCCGCTGCGCTGCTTGCTGCTCCCAGCTCTGCGGGAGCTGAGTTTGTTTTTCTTGGCATTTCTCTCGAAACTAATCAGGTGACCCTCACACACCAAGCAGTAAGACATTGTGTAAATTCTGCCTTGGGACGCCACTTTGCTTAGAAATATGAAACTTTCCAAGGAGAGTATTTTGCTCTATTACTAACTGTAGTCAAGTTTCCTTTGGAAAATGGTAACATCCAAATCTCTCTTTTTCCCCCTACTAATCATATACTGCAAAAAAAAAAAAATTGCCTTGAAACATTGCAACAGCTTTCAGTAAATTACCCGGCGGACTGGCTCCAGCCTGCCCTCCTTGGACTTATCAAAGGGGCAGCCACTTTCCCCCGCAAGCCCGCCCAGGAGTGGATTTCTTCACTCTTTCAAAGGTCAGCACATCGCCTTTCCCTGAATTCTTTATCTAGTAGTGACAGGCCCAGCTTTTTGTTATCTTCTGATGTCTTTCCCTTGGGGAAGACTTTAATTTACAAATTAAAGATGGCTGCAATTTTAGACGATTTATATTTGAAAAAGAAACAGAAAAAAACAAGATTTGGAATAAGCACACCGGTCAGGAATCCTGCTGACCGTCCAGCTGGTGTCACCCTGTCTCTTTCCTTGCGAGGCGGGATTTCGGTCCACGCGGCTCTGGGTGCTCCATACTCCCCTGCTTCCTGCAAATCCACTTTCATTGCTCTGCGCCGTGACCCCGCCTGGGTGCCACAGTCACGGGTGGAATGATGCCGTGTGGGAGCTGACGCGCCACTCTCGCCCCTCTGCCAGGTCTTCGCAGGCCAGCGGCCTCGCCGTGTGGACGGACGCAGGTCCTCTTGGGCAGCCCTCTCTAGCCAGTCTTCCACCCCTGTTTCCCACTAACAGCTCCTCGGGCTAAGAACACCACTGGTTCCCATTGCGTGCCGCCGCTTGGTCCTACCCCATCCTGCTGACTAAATTCCCCTCGTCTGACTAGTCTAATCCGCCACCTGTTTCCTGCCGGGGCCTTTGCCGAGTGACTGTGCAGTGCACGGTCCTGGCCTAGTTCCCGTATCCCACTCAGCAGCAATGGGTTCAGAGCCCAGGCGAAGGCAGTCGGTGCCTGGAAACCCCCTGAGAAATGCGCTTGACTAGAAGGGACACTATGGTTTTCATCTGAATGTTCCCTCAAACCTCATGATCTCAAAGTGGAGCTTTTGGAATGTGACTGGGTTGTGGGGGTGCAAGTGTAACTGGCTTGATGTCAGGAGGTGGGGTCTGGTCAGAAGAGGTGGGTGACCTGGAAGGAGCCCTCTCCCTCCTTCCCTAGCTCCTCCCTTGCTTGCTCTCTCTCTCTCTCTCCCCCCTCTCTCCTTCCTGACCACAATGCCGTGAGCTGCCTTCTTCTTCTACCCCTGCCATGCTGCTGAGTTGCTTCTGCCTGGAACCAGCTCCTCCCGCAGGGGCTGAGATTCCTAAAGCACGAGCCAAAACAAACCTGTCCTCCCTGAAGTCATGGGTGTCGGGCGTCATGACCCAGAAAGGAGAAAGTGGCTAAGACCAGTGGGCACTTGCCCCACACTGGCCAGCTAGACAGAAGGGACAAAGGAAGTCCTGGGCTTTGGCTTCTGCCATCAGCCACCTTATGAGCAAACTGACAGGCCCTAGGTTCTATCTTAGGGAAAATAATTGCTCTTCTTAGGGGTTAAACGTGTTTTCATGTTTCTTTGTCGTTTCATTTTTTACCCATTTACATGTTTTGTAATTGGATGCCAAGAGAACCACCACCTATGCAGAGTTATTAGCACCCCTTTTATTTGGGCAGCTGTCCCGGAGTTTATGTAAAGCATTTCACTCACTTATCCTCTCAGTGGTCAGGTTAAGGTCACAGTAATAGTAACGGCAAACATCATTCCTGCCGTTCATAACGGTGCAGGCCCTGCCAGCCCCCAGAGCTCCTGATCTATACACGTTAATTGGGTTTAATTGGGTCACTCATCACAATAGCTCGATTCATTCTGCAGGCACCGTGACTCCTCCTCTCGTAGGGATTAATAGATGGCAGAGAGAAGGGGACAGCAACTGCACGCAAGGTCAAGCTGCTCCGCGACAAAGCTGAAATTTGAACCTGTGCGGTCAATCTCAGACCGTTTCTTCTCACGGCTTCTCTGCTAACCCACATACTGGGGAAACAGGCTCAGAGAGCCAAAGGGCTAGCTGGCAGGGTGCTGGTTGCACTGTGCCGTATTTTCCTTCCAGGGAGCGTCCCCCGGGGTCTCCCCAGTAGTCTGTGGAGCAATGGAGCCCGATGCCCACGGATGAGAGCTGCGAGTCGCCGCCCCGCGGCCGCCCTGGAGCTGGAGCGATGTGTGAGGTGAGCCTCCCTCTAGGGGTCGCTCCGTGTACTGCAGCCTGCCTCTTGTGGATCTTCCCGTTTCTGCCACAAACTTCCTAAGGGAATTTTGCAAAACTGTTCATAGGCTTCGTAACGTTCTCGCCTGAAAATGCTAACACATACTTCCAAGAATGCAGTACCCTGTGTGTTAAGACCTTGACTTTTAAAATATGACAGGCCATCCTTCAGAAGATATCCAGAGACACCTAAATTCCATCGCGATTTGATATTTTCAATAATCCAGTTAAAAGACTGAAATAAAAGCTTCCATAATAATTAGCAATTTTAAATCTTTCATTTGTTTTCTTTTGAAATTCTATTTCCTCTCTGTGTCACAGGCAGGACTTTATCCCAGTCCAATGTATTTATTCCTTAGAGCATTTTTTTTTTCTCTTTGCAACAAACCTATTCATATAAACTAAAAGCAAGCCTGGTTTTAGTGATTTGCTATGACTGTAAAATCTTAAGAGTTAAAATATTTCTTTTGTATTATATAATACCTACAAATGTTGTTGGTACATGATTTACAAATAAAGACTGACCACAAAAGTGCACTTTAATGGAAATGTATTTATTAATTGGGTAGATGGGGTTTTTTTCTTAATCACAGTGTGCATGAAATTTGCTTACTGCTAGGTTGAGTCAGGAACCAGGATTGATTCTATATGTCGGTTTTTCTCTTATTTTTAAGGTTGTGGATTCTGAGAAGCCTTCAGACACGAATAGGCAAATTAGAACGCAAGGTTTGTTAGAGTGACGTCACTCAGTCATTCTGACCCCCTCAGCTTGTTGAAAGTACATCATAATCTATCATCAAAAGCTGTTGTCACTGGCCATCAGCTGTTGATTTTCTTCAGTCTTTATAACACAAAAGAATTTCGATCTTGGCTTTTTCTTATTTTGTCTTCTCTCTTGTCTCCTTCTTTGTAATCAGATTCATGAAAACAGGACTCGAGCTTATATTCCGTGGAAACACGTCTGGCACATAGTAGCTGCTCAACAAATTTATGGCAACCTGGATCCGTAGGGAAGGCAGTACCCTGATGCTTTCTGATGGAAGATGAGGGATGGTGGGAGATTCAGGCGGCTGGGTTCTCAGCTGCCGAAGCTGCCTTCTCCCCTAAGGATGGAGCGTCTGAAGTACAAGGCCAGTCCAGTGGGACAGAGGTTCCACTGTCCCAGGACGTGCAGGAGGCAATTCCTGGGTTCCACAGCTCTGGCCTCAGGTGCCCGGGTAGCTCCCTACCCCCTCTCCCCAGCAGATTCTCTCAGCGGAACTTCTAGGAGACTGAGAGGCCATCTCTGGTGTCTTCCGATGACTTGAGTGAGTCTGGTGTGTCCACTAGGCTTTGTCCATTTCCCAGCCCTGTGCTACTCAGGAATGCTTCTAGAATACTCCAGCGATGACACCTTAATAATACCTCAGTGACACTTCTGTGTCGTTGGGAGGTCTACAAATTGCATTTTCATGTTCAGCTGTTTTTTTTATCCAGCCTCATGAGGTGAATAAGAAGGTGTTATCACTCCTTAATTTAAAGATGAAGAAACCAAGGCACAAAGAAGAAAAGAAACATACCCAATAACTTACAGTCAGCCGATGGCTCAGTGTGGACTTCAGTATCTCGTCTGGATTTTCTACAGATCCGAAGTTAAATCCAGACTGCTCTAGAGACTGGTCTACTGATGTGATAAATGAAAAGTAACTTAACTGCTCTAAACTTTAATTGGTTCAGTAAAATGAAACCATTGGAAAATTTAATTTCTGGAAAACTAATATATTTACAGCATCATAACTTACAAGACTGTTTCCATTGCCACAAGGAGATATTGTTATTACCCCTAACCTAACGGTGAGGAAGCAGAGCAGAATGGTCTCTAAGACGCTGGGCTTTGGAGTCAAGTTAATTGAACTCAGATCTTGGTGCTCTAATTAAGTAACCTAGGCAACACATTAATACCTGCCAGGCATAAAAGTAAAAAATCAATATATGTCAACTAGCATCAGGGTACTTTTCCAATCTGATTCTAAAGACCATGCTCTGGAGCCTAACACTGCTATTTCTAGAGCCAGAATGTCAGAGAGAGAAAGATAGTGAGACAGTGAGAGAAAGAGAGAAAGGGAGAGAGGGAGAGAGGGAGAGAGGGAGGGAGGGAGGGAGGGAGGGAGAGAGAGAGAGAGAGAGAGAGAGAGAGAGGTGGAGACAGAGTTTCCAGATACTTCATGAGAGCGAGTGAAATTTCCCTTGGATGCCCTTTCCAAAAACTTCAGTCAAGAAGTAAATTGTTCAATGACGTTTCTTTGCCACGAGAATTGTGTTTCTTTAGAAAGCGATAATTAGCTGTTTTTGAGGTTAACATTTCTGCAGGATTCCAGAGCTCCCTGCTGTCAAACCTCCAGTGTGGGCTGGGAGGGAAGAGGCGGGAATCCCTAGAGCCACTGGGTGTCCCCCAGCAGCAGCGTGCCTGCAGACTGTGGGTGCTCATTCTGTCCTGGAAACTGAGCCCCTGGCCAGTGGTCAGCCCACTGCAGCACTGAGGCAGAAGCCAGGTCCTGCTCTGTCCTATTAGATAAGAGGGGGACATCCATCGTAGATGCTCCTGTGTGCCCCCAACTCAGGATTCTGGGTGATTAAACCCACTTCTCTTTCCAGAACCCTGCACCCAGTCATCCCACCTCCCCTTCCAAGGCTCCCGCCTTACCCTTACCTGGAAAAGAACAACGGTCTCGCATCTGCAGCCCCTATTTAGATGCTGCCCATGGGCACTGAGTGGGCGATCGAGGCTTTAGAACGGCCTACAGCATCGCTGCTTCGCAACCACCAGCTTTGGCTGCACCCACGGTGACAGCTCCAGCACCAACAATGACATCTAAACCGTAGTAGGGCACTGTGACACTTGCTGAAACCAACCACGTGTCTTGTGTGATGTTACCGCACCTGACCTCAGGGAATATCTGGTGTAAAAGGTCCGTAGACTTTGTTTACCTTCAGGATCATAGATCCATGGTGTGACCTAGGGTCCCTTAGGGGTCTTTGATAAACTTTTTGCCGTGGTTATTATCCATAGGACTACGGAGAGCTAACATTTCTTGAATACTCTGTGCCATTGGGTTAGGTGCTTAGTATGCAGTAACATAATTAATCCCCACAAAATGGTGAGGACTGTATGCATTTATCATCATCGTCATCGTCATCTTCTTCTTCTTCTTCAATTTGTAACAAAGAAAGCAAAGCTCAGGGAGCTTAGGTAAATTTCCTAAGGTTACCCAGCCAGCAGCAGGGAAGATGGTGTAAACAGCCTCTTGGGACATGACCGCAGTCATCCAGTGTCAAATTGTTCTTTCCAAGCTGCGGGTAAAGGAAGCTTAAGTCACCTGGGTCTGTGCGTTTGAGTCAGCCGCACAGCAGGACACGGGTCCGCATCCACGCTCAGAGCTGTAGCCACACCCTGGGGGAGACAGGACCTGCCTGTCAGGTGCTGCCCCAGTGTGCCCTTGGGACCTTTAGTTCAGGTGCGGGTGAGAAGCCTGCCTCCAATCCCCTTTCAGCAGGTCGGGGAGTACAGGGAATAAGTCATGGGACTGAAGTGAGACCAACAAGGGTGGTGACAGGCTGAGAGCCATCCTACCCGGGCACCTGCTTTGGTGCCAGGTAGTGGCAGTTGTCAGGGTCTTGCTTGTACTTTCCTTGGAAATCAGGGAGCTGTAAGAAAGAGAAGCGGAGATACTTGGGCTGAGGAGGAGGAGAGAAACTTTCTAACTGGTCATTCTGTAGGGCAGGGGTTTGTGTGTAGGAAGCCTGGACCGAAACAGGGCCGGAACTTGCATGAGCCATGGAAGGTGTTGTGATCTTTGTCAGAAAATCATAGCCACCTCGGTCTTACCTTAGGTTTTCCCAGAAGCAGACTTGGAGAAAGGGTTCCACTGCAGATGGTTTAGGTGGGAACTGAAGAGACAGAAAAGTGAGAGAGAGAGAGAGAGAGAGACAGAGAGAGAGAGAGAGAGAGAGAGAGAGAGAGAGAGAGAGAGACAGGAAAAGAGAAGCCGCAATTAACTGGCATGTTACCAGGCAGCTGTTGTGTGAGGCGCTGAGCACTGTGCTCCTGATGAAGCCCTGGGATCCATTGGGGATGCGCCTCCACCCTGTTGCTGGTCCCCAGGGGAGGAGTAACGTGTGCTTGTTAATTCCCATGCAGTGTTAGTCTCTAAGTGGAAGTAAAATACCTCAGAGTGGCCTTCTGGAGCCCAACTGTCTCCACGACAGAGGAGGCGGTAGGGGGTCATCACTAAGGGCATCAGAAGTTGTTTTAGTTATACAGCAAGAGCGAGGTCGTTGCTAACACCCACTGGATGCTTAGAATTTATTTAACAACCAAATAAAATGGGTACTATTATTTTTGGCATCTTGTTAAAAAGTCCAGGGAGGTCACATAATTGCGGGTGTGGGAATAGTTGGTCACTGGTGGAGCCAGGAGTTGAGTCCGGGAAGTCTGACTCGACAAGTCACCCCATTACTCCATCTGAGCCCTCGGTCTATCTCCGCTTCTCCACTTCCAACCCTTTTACCCACGCTGATATTTTTATCTGAAAAAGATCCAAGTTGCTTCCAACAAATTTCCCCTGCCCACAGTTGAATTTTTCCGGGCAGAATTAATGTTAATCACCGCGAGCTCTCAGCACAACTCTAAGTTAATTACAGATTACTTAATACTCTTATCAAATCTATGAGGTCAGGGCTTTTACATCCCCACTTGATCGATGAGGAAACCCAACCACAGGTGATGAATAACTTGCTTGAGGATTTATAATCAGTAAACAGGAAAAATAAGCCCAGCCTGCTCCTCCCCACTTGCCTTGCGTATTCAATGCATTCTGCTGTCTCCCCAGCTGGAAGAGTTTGAAAAACCAGTATTTTGAGATGTCAGTGATTCTGGGCAATTCTAAGTACTGCCCCTAAACCAAAACAAGGTTTCCAACAAAACACCTCAGAGAAATGGCAGCACCTTAGCTCAGGCCTCAGCGGTGGCTTACAAAGCCAGGAGTGCAGAGATGTCCTCTCTCTCCGAGGGTGACGAAGCTCATATCTGAGCTCTTGTGCAAAGTCCTCAGTAAGCTGGGCTTCCTCACGTCCCCCTTCGCGTGAATTTCCTCCTGAGACAGTGCACTCTGGCCTTGGCAGTGGGTCTGGGCTCTGAATCATCTCTGACCACTTCAAGGGACAGAAAGGGAGAGACACTTTGGAGTGCAGGTCTCCACGGATGCAGTCTTTTCTCCTCTCTCAGTGGGGTTTCTCTTGTGCAAAATATTGAAATAAAAAAATAAAAAACAGCTGGGAAACACCTTAAGTTACGTGTAGCCGCACGAGCTTCCTTCTCTGTGAAGCAGTGGCATTGTTCAGGTTTGCTGCTCTTAACACAACACCACAGCGTAGAGAAGAAGCTGATGTGAGCTAACAGTTCCGGTCCAAGCCCAAGGGCCACCGCTAGTGAGGCCTCATGCTGCAGAGTCCCGAGGCGACACAGAGACCTACATGAGCCAGCTTTCATAGCAGGTCACCTGTCAGGGCAGCCCGTTAACTCATTAAGCCAGTGACCACGTGGATAGACCCGTCCACTCATGCCGTCAGAGCCCTGGTCACCGCCAGAGGTCCCTTCTGGTCCCACTCCTCAGCAGGGGGTAAGTTTCAGCATGAGTTAAGAATCATTTTCAAATCATGCCAAGCACTTTGTAAGATAAAAAGTGAAAAAAAATCACCTCTTTTCAAGTGCCACTGGTGCCTGCTCTCGTCAGTCACACTTGCCAGTCTTTTACCCTCTGTGATCACACACACACACGCACACACACGCATGCACACACACGCACACAGGCACACACACAGGCACACACACGTGCATGGAAACCACACGCCGTGTGCGTACATGTGCATTATTAACAAGCGTTTTTTACAAGGCAAACTTGCTGTAATTTTTCCTTGTAAGTACCTCCTAGACAGCCCTGCTCACTCTTCATGGTTCATTTTGTGTCTCACTTCCATGCAGACTACCACATGATCTCTTCCCAACAGACACATGGCTTGTTTCAAAGTGCAAGTCCAGCCGTGAGCTCCACAAGAGGATCTAGAAGGACGAATATTAAAAGTGATTCCAGGAGAGCAGGAGAGGGGCAGAAAATGTTTTCCCTTGTCTGATCATGGGCTGTGGAAAGTATTCACTGCCTTTACCAGAGTTCAGACAAACCAGAGATAATGATGGAAATATATATATAGAGAGAGAGAGAGAGAGACAGACAGACAGACAGACTCAGACAGAGAGAGAGACAGAAGGAGGGAGAGGAAGGAGAGAGAGAAATTCTAAACAGCTTGTAAATATTGTAGTTTTATCTAAAATGGAAAATAAAAGCTGAGGGATTTGGGGCAGCTATATGGCATCAAAAATATAACACTGACAGCGGATAAAACACAAGAGTTTTTTTTTCATTTTGCCTTTGTCAGTTTAAGAAAAACTTGAACGTACTGAAAAATATTTCCTAGCACCCAAGCTGCTACAGGGACCACAGTGCAGTGTGTCCTGTGATCTCCAACCAGTACCATTTTAGATAAGTTAGCAGTCAACCAAAGACACCAGGTGGCTGGAACTTTCCCCTCTGGAGCCGAGAAAGCGCCACATAGCTCAGTATTTCATTCTAAGATTTCTGGACTTCCTTCCACAAATAGCTCCTGCTTCTGAGTCGAGTTTAGACTCCCACATGAACAGCAATGTTTTGGATTGTCACATCTTTAAGGGCATTTCCAAAATAACACAACCAAGAAAAAAACCCCATGAGGCATTTCCCCCCTTCTTCCTGCTTCTACCTCTGCTAGGTCCAGCTGGTCACCCTGACCACTGTGTCCAGGCCGAGCCCTGAAGCTACCCTGGGCCCCCAGAGTCCAGACACCTGAAAGCTGTGGCTTAGATGACTGGAAATGTGCCACCACCTCCGCCCACACAGAAGGCAAACTCCAGCTCCACCTTCCCTGCTCGCTTGAAAAGCTGCCTCAGGCTTGAGACGCAGGACGCTTTCTGAGCTCTGCCCTGCATTTGATGGAAGACAGCGGAAGTGACCAAAGGGAAGCCAAGGGGTCTCCCACCCCACCTCCCAACACACAGGCAGAGCCTGCGGGACCTGGGACTCAACCTTCCTCCCAGCCCTTTCCACATGGATGGAAGGTTTGAAAGCCTAAAGGTGAAGAGGACTGAGACCTCCCTGTGCTTGGGAAGGACCATGGCCGAGGGCGCCACATCCAGAGAGCCCCTGCCCTACAGGGAGCCGGGTGAGGACGGGCGAGCAGCGGGGGTCGAGGGGAGAAAGCAGAGGGACTGTGACCCTCACCCCTGAAAATCTCAGCTGCACTGAGCACAGCCCTGTGTGACAAGTCTCTGCCCCCGTCTGTCTTTTGGAGATGAAGATTGACTCCAAGGTAAGCACCCTGTGCCTCGATGGCTTGGTCTGCTGTCAGCAAGTCCCACAACCCCACCCCTAGGAGAAAGCAAAGACACCTGGCTCCTGGTGTCCCTGGGGCCACAGCTGTCTCCTCCTGTTCTCATTTCTGGGGTGCTCCCTCTGGCCCGGGAGCCAAGCTCTCGGAGCACTGCAAGCCTTGGGCTTCTTGGAGAGACACTTTCTCAGCTCTGAGGCTCTGAGCCGGCTCCAGACTGGACTCCGCAGCCCTGGAAACACCTGGAGGTGGTAGGGAGGATGCGGCCTAAGGAACTGCCCAGAACAGCCACTCAAGGGCCACAGGCGGGGAGCTGTCCGCGGTCCTGGCCAACACGCCCCCCCCCCCCCAGAAATTAAAAGACTATTTTGATGATTCCCTTTTTGTCCCAATCCCTGGCATTTATTACCCTCCCAGCACCCTTCCCCGACCCCTGTAGCACAAAGTGAGGGGTGCCAAACTGCAGGCGATCGCTTCCAGTCCTCTTCCTGATCCCCGAGCCACCAGGCTGCTCTCTGCGATTCCAGAGCAAACCAAATCAGGACTGGACTGGCGCTGACCGCTCCGGTCTCTGTGGAGAGGATTGGGGCTTGGAGTTCGCCAAGTGGAAGGTGGGTTTTGGAACAGGGAAGCTTGGATCCTTGGAATGCATAGGATGTCCGTGGGTTCATCTGAGCTGATTCTGGCCCTTTGGGGTTGGAGTGGAAGGTGCCCCTTTGGGGTTGGAGTGCTCCTGGGCAGGGAAAAGCAAAGGAGGTCACCGGTGGGGGTGGTGCGTAGACGGAAGGACTGCTCTGTTAAACCAGCCCTGCGTGGCAGGCGGCAGTGTGTGCTCTTCTTGGAGTGGTCACTTTCAATGGGTCTGGTTCTGCAGTGAGCACAAACTAAGTGTTCAAATAAATGCTTGTAGGATCAAACCCAGGCAACGCAGTACCCACTACACATAGCGGTGAACTTTCTCTTCTCTCCTCATACATCTGATGACAGATGCCGGAGACTTTAGTTCTCCGGTTCTCGAATGAGCAGGGAGTCCTCATCAGGGGCGGCATGCTTTCCTCTCACCCCCGTGTCATTCAGGGCCTGAGTTGTGCTATCCTAATTTGCAAAAATGCTTTGTACATTCTGCCTCCTACCTTAGTTTCTTCTAGAGGTAAAAGGGCTCAACCATACTGCCAGCCACTTTTATTATAAAAACTGACTTTCACACCCTGCACTCTGGAGATAAAAAGGCTATGCAGTCTTCACTTCCCAGGGGAACCCAAAAATTGAGAAGCAAAGTGAAGCATGTTTCCTGGCACTGACTCCTTAGCAAAGGAGCATGGAAGATGATTGCTTGTAAAATTAACTTTATTTTCACCATTTTATAAGACTTACACAAAGCATTTCACCTGGAAGCAGGGTCGTTTGCAGTACAGGGAGAAGTGGGTTTTTGGAGACTATGATGTGGGACAGGGAAGATCATACTGCTGCTCCAGGAGGAAACAGAAAATTCAAAATGATGTGGAAATGTCAGGAGTAAAAGTGAAGGAAGAAAGAAAAAAATCTATCTACTTTCAAGTGGGATTTTAAATTTCAATCTCCAACGTTGTCTTTTTTAAAAATGCAGTTTTAGCTTCAAGTAGATGCAAATTTCATGTATATGTTTTGGAAAATAAACTCATATACATATGTACTAGACGCAGTGTCTACCATGTGCATCAGTATATACAACCTGTACTGAAAGGCTGGAAGCTCAAATGATAGCGTGGCGCTTGGTTTTCACCTCACAAGACATCAGACATTGCTCTCAAGGAGGTAAGCATCACACCTTCCGTCTGTTCTGTTTTCAGCCAAAATGTGAAGCCTGCAGCGGGAGAGGCCACACTCAGAATCTGTAGGGGTCCCAGGTTGTCCTAACTGACTGTACTGGTTTCTCCTGCTGCGTCTTGCTGCAGAAAGGGATAGGCTTGACATATTGCTTGGTGCCACAGCAATTGTCTCACATGTGTGAGATTCTGATTTCCAGCACTGCAAAGGGAAGGGGGAATATGGTTTAGATCTTGCCACCCGCTTCGTGGGCTTGGGGGAGCGCTGTCCACGGTGCTGAGTGTCACCCTCTGAGAGGCACAGGTTGGCTGCCTTTCCCTTCACTCAGCCTCAAATGCCTTGTCTTTGGAGACACTTTACAGTCATAAAAACTTCTATGTTTAATTCCAGAAATTAACTGCACATGTGCTGAGAGATCTGTTCATTTATTCTTTTTTTTTCAAGGGTGACTTTGCAAAGCACTTCCTGTCCCCTTAGCTGTTCCAAGGACTTTCCTGGGAATGGGAAATTTGGGAAAGGCTCTGCTCCCTCCTTTGTTCTGAAACCCGATTTATTTTGTTAGAAAATGGAGCTCTTCCAATGCAAGGGTTCAAGAACTGGTGGCCACAAGGAGAGCAGTGTTCGAGTGCTGCTCCAGCTTGGAAGTCTACCTAAGCCAATGGTCGCCCTTTGCAAGCAGGGTGATGGCTCCAGAAAAGTTTTCTGCTGCTGGAGATGCTGCCGCCAGGAGACTCTTGAGAACAGATTTCATGTGTGCTTGCCCTAATACCCAGAGGACTGGGAGCCTAGGGAAGGGGCCAGCAGATCTGTGTCTTCACTGCGGAGTCCACCACTGACCCTTCCCTTGTAGCTCCCAAGAGGCCAAGGAAATGCAGATAGCAGAGACGGAATTTTCTCAAAGAAATCTAAGAGCCACTCCTTAGCAAAGAGAGACAAGAAGGGGAAACTCAAAGACACAACAGAGCATGCATTTCTGATTCTTCCTTTCTAAATGCAAACTCCAGATCTGAACCACCCTCCCATTTGCAAGGTAAGTGAAGAAAAGCACAGGTTCCAGTTAACATGTTATTGAGGTAGAAATAAAGCAACCTCAGAGAGCACTAAGTCTATTTCTTGTTTATTAGCTATTCCTTAATTGATTTCTTCCAGGAAGAATAAACCATAGGCATCCAAAGAACATTCCAATTTTATTCACCTCCCCAAAGGATGCTGACTCACTCCCTTTGGCTGGACATCACCTACTTCCAAAGAATGAGCTAAGGAAAAATAAAGATTGCAGTTCCAGCTAACGTCTGCTATCTTTTATTCATACAGACAAACTGGAAAATAAACAGATGATGTGCTCCTTGGGTAATATTTTCTCTTCTTGGAAACTCAAGAAATTCATTTCTCAAGGAAGCACATTTTTAAAGTTTGAATTGAAAATCTTCATACAGTTGTGTGGTACAGGGTGTTACTGGGTGGTAGGCTGATGCATGTATGCTTTGTGCAATAATTAAATCAAGCTGATTAGCATATCCATCACCTTACATTTATCCCTTTTGTGGTGATAACGTTAAAATAAATTCTTTCAGCAATTTTCCAGTGTACAGTACATTGTTGTTGATACTTATCATGCTGTACAATGAATCTCCAGATTTACTCCTCCATTTATCTTTCATTCACTATGTAATGTTAAAATGAAAATTACTTAACCCTAAACTTTAACATCAAAACCATTAAAATATCTTCACAAGGACCAAAAAATCATTACTTAAGAAGTTTAAAGTGTTCTCTAATACATAAGCTTCAGAATTAATGATTAACTTCTAATGTGAAGTGAAGGGGGCTCAGTGGGTCCCCCTGTAGATTGCTAGGTATCTAGGAGAGCATCCACGGCAGGAGTCCGGGTCTGCTTGTGAAATCACTGAGTTCTACAAAGGCCTGAGAAAACAGGCAAGGATATGGAAACCCCAGCTTCAAAACAAGGAAACTTCAGATGCCTTCAGGCTAAGTTAGTATTCCTTCCTTCCAGCGGGTATACTTAGGCAGGCATTTTTCCCTCTAGCAGCAAATTAGCTACAGCTGCGACATATTTTGAGGCCAATAAAGATTTTGGTTTCCATAGTGTAGTTCTCTCATTATTAGAATGAAACCAAGATCCAGTGAAAGAAAGTGCCTTATCCAAGGTGATTTCACTGTTGAGTGGCGGACTGATCATCAAACTCACATTTTCTCAATGTGCTCAGTAAATTTGGCTGTGAATTTTTTTAAAAAAGAGCAACCTGGGGTCCTTAAGATGCAGGTGTCTGAACCCCAGAACTGGGGAATCTTAACAAGCAGAGCTGGGGTACGACTAGGATTTACTGTGCATGATACCACCACAAGTCTTAGAACTACACTTGAAGAGATTTTACGCAAATCCCCTAAGATTTACAAAATAAGATGCAAAGTAGCACAACAATTTCAAATCATAGCTTTAAAGACATTGATATTATTTCCCACTGCATCTCAAGTATTTATTTGCTTGTGTAAATTGCAAGTCAGCAAAAGCCACCCACATGTGACTTTGACTGTCACAGGGGTCCCTGATGGACACTGAACTTGATTATTTCTTCTTGTCACAAGACTTCCCAGCTGATGCATTTCTAAGGCAATGAGAGAACCATTTCATCCCAAGAAGCACTGGAAACTATAAAATTTTGCAACTACTAATTTTTTTCCTAACATAAAATTCTCATTGTCTAGTGGATTTGCTACTTAACAATGGTTTCACCTATTCATTCAACACTTTTTACTGACCACCCACTCATCATGTCTGCAGTGCCCACACAGACTCCACAAATAACTGGAAAATAACAGGAAATTGTGGAGACCGGGGTGAAGTCCTAAGGCCCTACACGGCATTACTCATGACTACAATAAAACATACGAAATGTTTTGTGTCACGCTGGAAAACTTTAATGCTTGTAACTATTTTAATCGGTTCTCGGATTAAAGGAAATTCACAAAAGCATGATAACAAAGCCATCACTGGAATCAGAGTTAGTGAAAATAGAAAGTGAACTTTATAGATTAAGATTTCATTAAGTCAGATCATTCGATTCCAATGAAAGTTTTATATTTTATGTTTAGTGCACACGCTCCTTTAAGAGCTCCCTAGATAGAGCAGGTGACAGAGGAAACCTGAAAGTGGAGGTTCCCGGATGTTAATTAACCTTGACCAAAAGAAGCAGGCTGCTGCTGGAGCCCGATGGAAAGTATGACATGATCATCTCTAAATCAAAGAGGACCCCAAGATCCCTCATTAGCTTTTGAGAGAGGAGTTAGTAAACAAACTACAATTGCAGATTCATTTCCTTATTTGTTGATCGTCCATTTTGTTCCCCAAGAGACTTAAAGCTGTTATTTCAAATTAAGGTTTCCTTTTCAGAGTTTTTGGATGACAGGCACTGCTGGAGTTCCACCCATGGATCCTCAGCTGACACCCAGCTCTGTCTGCTTCGTCACTTTATTTTCTGCAGAGCACTGCAAAGGATTCCAACTTCACCTACAAAGGAGAACACCATTCAGATGGGCGACTCCTACAAGGACCAGGCACCCCTCAGTGTCCCCCGCAGCAAGTCCTAAGGGATCGATCAGGAGGGTCGTGGGTAAGGTACATGTCCCCCCGAACTTCCTGCAGCTCTGGGGACAGGGCTGGGGCAGGCATGGGACGCAGTGGGAAGAGTGTGGCCCTTACCATGTGGATTTGCATCCCCTCTCCACTGGCTGTTTCTCAGGAAGGACTTAGGTTTCTCCCCAGGAATATCACGAGCTGCTCTGTCTCCTTTTTATAGGGCAACCACAGACGCTTCAAGGGGCTCAGTCACTAACCCTAAAAGTGTGGTCATACAGATCTTCCTCAGAGTGACCTGATATCTTGTTCCCAGCACAAATTCCCAAGATTTAGCACAATTTTGGTAAATTTATGCTGGTCCTGTTACTCAGGACTACTGTTTTCATCAGTTCTCCACACGATTCTGACACACACTGAAATCTGAGGAGGCACAGCTAAGCAGAGAACTCACACCCCTGGACAGGAGGACTATCCAATCCGTCCCATTTATACCAAGATCCCCTGGGATACAGACTCTTCACAGAAGTGCTGGAGACCTTGGAGACTGTCAACCCTCACTGCCCCTAGATCTCTAAGACAGGAAAGTCCAGAGAGGTGACGAGGCCTTATGCAAAGTCACACAGCACTAGGGATCCTTTAGCTCCTAAATGTGTTACTCTGTGCTCTAAGCATCTTCCTTATAGGCCATAGCCGTGGGGCCATTCTTGCCTCTTCACGGGAGACGAGAGAGTGTGTAAGACATCCACGGCCCTGCCTCTCCACACGGCACTCCAGCCTCTGGAAGCCTGGCTGGCTTCTGCAGAGAAAGCGTCACTCCAGATGGGTTTCCAAGACAGTACATCTGCTGGGGGAGGCATCAGCCTTGGGCTTTTTCAAATTGGGGGAATCCCAGGTAGCCACACCTAAGGTGCACTGACTCCCGTGACCAGGGCTGGCCCTGTGTGAGAGGCAGCATGGGCAGTGTTAGAAGGAGACCTCAAGCCCCCCGGCCTGTTGGACTGCGCTGGATTACATGGGGCAGGGACTCCTAGCTGGCCTGCAATTCCTCCCTTACAGCAACCGCCACACACTGTATGTCATCTCTTCCCACAATGCCTCCTGTCACCCAGTGACACTGTTAGGAATACAGTTGGGGATTGGACGGTGAAGCCGGTGTCCAACGTTCTCTGGGGGTCAGACGTGTCAACCACTGTCCAACAATACTAATATAAGGCTCCTCTGCAAGCAGGTAAAGACACAAGGAAGACATCCAGCCCAGGCTTCTTGGAAGAAGAGAATCGAGGCACACTTAGAAGATGAGCTGGCTCAGAGCCTCTGCAAACGGATGGAGAAAGAGTATTGTAGAGAAAGAATGGGGTAGGTAAAGACCTGGAGAGAGGAGAGAGCAAGGGAACCAGAATCCAGTCAGTGTGGCGAGAGAACAATGCGAAGGTCCAGAATCGGGTATGCACAAGGCGCCTGGTGATTCTCAAAGAGCAGCAGGATATTTATTATCCATCACTGAGGAGGGTGCAAGGCCGGAAGCTGAGCTCCTGTGTTGCTAATAAAGCAAACAGAATCGGGGCTGAGACTGCAGGCAGAATGACGTCCATTAGACCCATGGAGGGAGGAATGGAAAAGCAGGGGAGAGAAGCTGAGAGTGACCGCTAGGCACGGAAAGGTCACGTAGCAGGAGGGGGAGAGAGGACAGAATCTCAGAGGGTCAGAACGGCTCGAGGTAGCTGGACCTTTTTGCTGAATTCTTCTCCCTCAGTAAACCCGTGCTTTTGCAGAGCTGTTTTCCCCTTCATTCACTGTCTTGTGATTTCTCCTGCTCCTAACTAAGCTGAGGGTCAGGAGACCCCTCTGCTGCCGCCTGGCCCTGCAGGTCTAAGCCACTCACTGTTGATGGAGTCCGCCAGGATCTTCAGCTGCTGGGCACTGTCCAGGACCTCGACCCTCTGCGTGTAGGGGTTGTAATGCACGGAGAAGGGCCGGGGAATGGTGGCAGCGAAGTTCCTGCGGGCAAAGCCACAAGATTGAGTGCGGGGTGCCAGTGGGGGTCACTCTCGGCATTCTCGGGCCATCACCCTTCTCGGGGACCACCGAGAGCTCGCGGGAACCGAGGCTGGCAGAGCTGGGCCGGGAGGGGAAGCAGAGTCTCAGGAGGGTCTCTGGGGAAGGTTTTGGGGGCCTGTGTCGTTACATACACACACGCTTAGTCACTTCGTGTGGAGAAGACAGAGCCGGCTTTCAACAGAGACACAGAATACAACAAAGCCATGAGCTCTTATTATTAAATAAGATCAAGAGAGTAAAGCAAACCTAGCCAAAGACCGCTCTAGAGAGAAGGACGGAATGGCGGTTAAGCACTGGATAATTTGGATAAACACTGGGTATTAGATAAACATCGTAAAGAAGGAAATGCAGCTCTCAAGTGAATAAAACACCATTTTAACAGTGACATTTAACACAGACGGGGTACGCCCAGTGGCTCAGGAGGCAGAGGCAGGAGAATAGATAGTTTAAGGCCAGCTCGGGCAACTTGGTGAGATCCTGTCACCCAAAGGGCACATAGCTTGGTATGAAGGTCAATCCCCAGCGTCACTGGCCCTAAATAAAAGACCCAATAAACTAAAAATCACAACCTTCTATATCCCAAGAACTATATTAAAACCCAGCTGCTCTCGACTCCTTGAGAAATATCATTCCTAATTTAACCTTCACAAAAACCTTGAGAAGTAAGTACCATCGCTGCGCCCACTTTTCAGATAAGGAAAGCGAGGCTTGGGAAACTGACTGCTGAGGCCACTTCGGTCAGGAAGCTGCACACGTGGGAGGGGTTCTGGCCCATGTCTCTGGCTTTCTTGCCTCCCCAGGAATTATTCCTGGCTTTGGGAAGACTCCTACATGAGCACCAGCATTATGATTAACAAGAAATTCCAGACACATCACACATAGTGTTTTTGCGTCGGCCCCTGGTGAAGGGGAGCTGCCACGCTGGGCAGTTATTAGGCAGACAGCGAGGCCGGCCAAGCAGTGGTGGGGCCAGGAGTCCGAGTCAAGCTGCCTGAGCTCAAATCTGACCTGTGCCGGTCCGGCCCTGTCACCCTGGGCAGCAGCTCCTTGCCTGCACCTTCCTTTCTGATTGCTCAGTAAAACCCAATGACGGTTGTCCTTACCCCAGAGGGACATGGCAAGCCCTGCTAGGGTTTGGGGGTGCGTGGTTCACTCTCACACCATTGCTTCTTGTGGCCCCGGAGCCCTGGGCTGCACCTTCTGTGTGCAGTGCAGCCTTGGGTGCCCTAACCTGCACCACCTGGGTGTGCGCAGGTATAAGCTATGGGATTTCCGTGACGTCTGTACCCACACTGGTGCAGGACTGGAGTTGGTGTCCACACTGAGAGAGAGCCGGGGGCAGGGCTGTTTGCAGTTGGGGTGTCCAGCCCGCCAGCAGAGGGTGGACAGGGTGGACCAGGAGAAGGGGAGGAATGAGCTCCATCTGCTGCTCGACACTGTGGACCTCGGGGTCCAGCGTCCAGTGCCCTGGCCAAGCACCCCCAGACGTTATCAGCAAACTGAGTTGGGAGACCTGGGAGCTAAGGGCCCCCCGGGGAGCTCCTCACCTCACTTTCTCCTGTGCATCACTGAAACTCTCAGCTACATAGTAGATGGGCTGGAACTCGGTGACGGGGTACGGCTGCACCGCTGTCTTCTCCATCTCGAGGGGCAGGTGCTTCGGCTTGTCGGACAAGCAGTACTGCAGGCACCCAGCGAGACGCCCTCGGTTAAATTCAGACCGGTGGTCCCCGCAGCCTCCCATGCTCACTGGATCCAACCCCAGGCAGCTCATCTGAAACCTACACCCGGGATGGCAGGTGGCAAAGCCATTCTAACCGTTTTCAGGTAAGGTGATCAATGCAGGAGCAGCCACCTGTCCCGGAGAAGGTTTGCACACGTGCAAGGCTACGTGCACAGGCCAAGCCAGGGATCAGGGGAGCCCCTCCCCCCGGAGGCCTCGCCAAGTCATAGCTGCTAAGGTTCCAGCGAGAAACTGAGTGGGTAGATAAGGTCCAGGTTGTACGACAGATAGCGTGGAGCGGGAAGAAACTGTTCAGAAGGAAAAGGGAGCTAGGGTGGGTGAGAGGGGAGAGGGCAGTGAGGGATGGGGAAGTGCAATCAGCTATGCTGCTAGTGTCTCCTAGTTCCGTGAAAAGGCAGCTTTGTGCCAATACCGACTGGAGAACATTTTATACCTGTAACTTGTACCCTGAACAACTACCTTAAAGATGACAGCACATGGTATATTAACTGCTGTTGTTCTCCCATTATTTTATTGTGAAATTTTGTTTTGTCTTTTTTCCATAAAATTAAATTAAATTAAATTTAAAAAGGGTGACTCCCCAACCTGCATCTCAAAATGAATGCAATTGGGGCTTTAACATCCCAAGAGAGGGAGCCTGGTCTCCCTTCCCTGACACTTTCAAATCTACCTCTGGTCCCAGCGAGGCTTATACCTGTAATTCACCGAAGGATGACAGGAGCCCAGCACCGTAGGCCTTGATGGAGTCTCCTTGTTTGCAGAGCCCGAACTCCACAGTAAACCAGTAGATCTAGGATGGAAAGTCAGGCTGAGCACAGACGCCTAGGAGGGAGGGCGGCAGACAGCCTGGAGCCAAGGACAGGACCCCCGGGGGCCTGTTCTCTACACCAGTGTGACCACTTCTCTGGTCCTGTCTCACCCTTCCCCATCGCCGGTGGATCTAAGAGTTGACTGAACCCAAAGTACGAACAGAAGCTCTGGGAGGTACTAAGAAGCCCCCCAAACACACCCCAACAAGTCCCCCTCTCTCCATGATGGAGCTCCGTTCCTCTTCCTTTTTACTCTGTGGCATGTTCCTAAAATGCTCTTAAGTGAGTAGGGATCATGGGGGAATCCTACAGGCACCGTCGTTGTAGAGGATTCAGTGGTGAGAGAATCACCGAGGGCCCCACCTCATCCTCCACGCTAAAAACGGGGGCACTGCCCAAGTCAGCCTCTGCATCCATCCCCTCAGAGAACCAAGCCATTGTCTCTCCCACATGAGCCAGACGCCTGGCCTGAGGAAGAAAACCACAGGGCCCCGGGCTGACGGGAGCCCAGGGCTCAGTTAGCTGCTGGGGACAGGCAGAGTCGGGGAGGATTGTGGTCAGTTACCCGTCAAGCTGGTGAGTGGGACTAGAGAATGTGAGAGGCAGGAAGGAAGTGAAAGCCCGGGAGCCCCAACCTCCTCACACATAGCTAAGACGTCGTCAGCCCGGGTAAGGCGACAAGTTTATTTAGGGCAGAGAAAGAGGCCAGGACTTTGCCAACCCAGTGCATCAATAACTTGATTTTTTTTTTTTTTGAGAAATTAGGCTGACAATGGATGGTCATCATTCTTACGTAGATGACACCATGCTCTGAGTTCCAGGTTCATTTTTGTTTCTGACTGAGAAATTTACCCAGCTGCTCCTTGGATCTTGGTAGCAACTTATTTTAAAGTTCATGCTCACACAAACTCAACCCTTCGGATGCCCATGACACCTTTTCAAGATGGGCAAGATACACACTGATGCCCCCAGGGGCTCAGAACAGACGGTAAGAGAAATACTGGGTTTTTTTTTTTATCCTTTTACATGAGCTGAACTCAACAAATCTTGTAAGTTGGTACAACTTAATGGTAGATTTATATCTATTTGCAATCCTTGATTCCATTATAAATTGTTTTTCCCAATCTCCAGCCTGGGCACTTTATAAGAAAGGTAGCTCAGCCCCTGGGGAGGGATAGTCTGAAACCAGAAAGGACTGTCCAGGAAGGAAGCCACCTTCTAGGCAAGTGAGCTGCTTCTGTAACTCCAGGCCTTGCTTTCACTGGGGAGGGGAAAGAATTCAGCAAGCACAAGCAGCCCAGTGGGTGAAAAGGCACGGAGACCCCTACCCAGCCCGAGGATGGAAAGAGCCTAATGCCGGACCCTGTGCAGACGCAGACGCAGAGCTGGCAGAGTTCCCTCCTCAGAGCTGTGAAGCCAGACTCAACCTTAAGCCCAAGGGCTCTCACGGGCTATTACTACAGCTGGTATTTCCCATCTGCATGCGGCTGATTTAAAAACAAACCCACTGAAGATATATCAGAATGGAAGTTTTACTTAAGCAAATTAACCTGGACATTCTTATTTTCCCCTTGCACGCCCTAACTTCCAAAGAAAGAGCAGATCTTTAAAGAGCCCCCCACCGCCCCCCGGAGTGAAGGGACTCACGGTGGCCAGCTTCTCAATGTACTCATCGGGGGCACCCAGGGAGGCGAGGCCGATTTCCTGCAATCGCAGAGAGCCAAAGTCATCAGCACAGCCCATCTTCAAACAGCCCCACTACCAACCTGCCCTTGACCCCCAGAAGAGACTCACAGCCAGACACCTTCCAAAAAGCCCTGAAAGACACTGTCTTCCCCAGCCACGCACCCCAGAATCACAGATCCCTAAAATAAGACATCACTTATTTCCTTTGAAATAGGCTGACAGATGAGGAAACTGAGGCACCAAGAGGGGAGGTGACCTGCTCGTGGTCATGCATCTGGTTAACTCCAACCCAGTGATGAATCTCCTGCAGCCCAAGCCATTCCTAGAGCACTGCTGAGCCTTAACCATCTGAAGGCAGCACAGGGGAACTGCGGCAGGCACCCCTCCAGGTATTTACACGACTGGAGTCTGAAGCACCCAGGATCATGCTTTCCCTCACTCCTCCGACTGCAGCACTCCTCTTGCAGCCGGGCTCTTCTGCAGCACTTGCTCCAGCCTGCTGAGTGAGTGTGTGTGTGTGTGTGTGTGTGTGTGTGTCTTTCCAACTATATGCATTCATTCATTCTAAAAATGTTCGTTGAGTGCCTCCTATGCGCCAGGTAATGTACCAAATAGATAAAGATCCTCGACCTTGCAGTTTGTAGCGCAGACAGATAATAAGTAACAAGGCTCTACACGCACGTGTGAGGAAGCACTATGCGGAGGGGGATTCGGAGTTCCAGGGACTCTATGGAAAGTCTGCAGGCGCAAAGGGGCACCCGGGTGAGCATCCCTGAGAAGATGACTTTGGACAAGGACTTAATGGAGGCCGTCGGTTCTATGGACACCTATTGTAATCCCAAATATTGAGTACAGTTATCCAAGCATCATAACCCCTTTTCTAGTTTTCCTCACAATCCAAAAAGTTATATTTGTCATCCCATTGAGAAGTTATTGGAATCCCAGCAAGTCGATTCCAATCCACCACCTCCAGTGCAACCACAGCAAGAGTAAAGACACCAAGACAGGTTCCAAGTGAAGGGCGGCCAAGGGGCCCTAAGGCCAATCCCCGTGAGGACATGCAGACAAGGCCCTGATCCTAGGCCTCTCCCAGCATTTATTATCCTGTGAAGAAGGTGGGTGGCTCAGGGATGAGGGACAGTGAGGAGGGCGGGAATCACTGAGTAACCTGAGCTGGCTGCAGGGTGGGAGAAGGCACCTCTGTAAACTGCAGAGAGAAGGATATGCAGAAGGATCTTCACATAATCTAATTAAGGTAACAACTGAATTGTTTTGGGAGGCTGTGGCTTTGGTTTCTGATATGTAAACTCCTGTGCCCTGGGGAGTCACAGCCTCCTTACCTTGAGGCTGGTACCCAGTTGACATTCCTGGAGCTGATGGCTCTACCATCCCGCTGTGCTTGTATCTTTTATAGAGAGCACTGTGAGGACACAGGAGACTGTGATGGCTTTGGAGATTGCATCCCAGTCCTCTGCTAGCCTTATTTGCAATGCTTACAGCCAATTAAAGGGAAAAAATACCATAGTTGGTTCTGTACATATCAGTATAAACAAGTAAGTCTCCATATAATCAATTGTTCTACATTCAAGGGAAGTTACTCAAGATGTCTCCAACAGATACCTGAGGGAAACACACTGTAACCCAGACCCGGAGCCAGTGCAAAAGTTCCCCGAGGAAGGAAAACACCGTTGGCCCAAGGGACAGAGAGCCAGCGGTGCAGTTAGTCAAATGAGGACGAGTGGTGGGTGGCACCAGAGAGACACCCAGAGCAGGGCGGTGAGGATATTTTTAGACATTTTAGGAACGGTGAGTTTCCTTTCAGTGGACAGGAAGTCATCCCAGGGTTCTGATTAGAGAGCTAGATGTGATCTGATCTATGTCATCCAAGCCTCACTCTGTCTGCTGTGTCAGAAGGGCTGTGGGGGCTTACAGACGCCAGTGAGCTGGTTACTGTAGTCAACAGGAGGAGAAATAATAGAGGCCGAGACCAAGATGGCACCCAGCGGTGCAAAGGGAGACGGGTTCTACACATACACTGAAGGTAGAAGCACGAAATATCCCATCGGATTGGTCGTGGGAGGAGAGAGAAAGGAAGAAATAATATCCTCGACTTCTTTTGAATTCAGCACCTGGAAGGACGGAGTAGCTATGGCTGATATGTAGGAGTCTTCAGGTGAGAGAAGGTTCAAGCAGGGGTTTCACCGTTCTTTTGGACAGGATGTAGAGATGTCTCATAAGCTCCCAGGAGGAGAACGTTGACTCGTTAGTTGGATGTGTAAGCCTGGGTTTAAGTCTGAGCCCAAGACGTATATTTGTTTATGATCACAGTAGAGATGGTACTTCAAGCCCTGGGACTGAGTAAGATCCAGAAAGGAGTGGAGCAGGAATCATTACCGGCCTACTTTGAAGCAAGAGGCTACACTTCCCGCACCTCTAGATCCTGGCCTGAACCAAGCCCAGAGTCGGACCCAGACTGAGCTCAGAAAATGCTGTCTAAATTAGAATGAACCAAATTCAGACATTGCCCTTATGTTAGCCTGGCTCTACTCGCCTGTCCTCCCTGCCCTGTCTCCATGCCAACCACCTGTACAGGTGTGTCACAGCCCTGAGTCTGAAAATTCCACCAATAAGTCCAAGATCAAAATGGTACCCTGTTCTCTTGGTAACCCCAGAGCTTGCCTAAAACAAGGGCTCCCAGTATTTCCATCCCCATCCTATCCTGTCCTGTGGTGGGAAGCAATCCCTGCCACTGAATCAAAAATAAATGCTATCAAGGAAATTTCAAATAAGCTCCTGCCTTAGGGTTGCCCAGATCAAAGCTGCAGCTTGGACATCTGTCCTGAGTAACCGATGCCAACGTGACAGCTGTCATCACACTGTCAGAGATGATTTTGCATAGCTCAAGTTCCACGAATCCCTGAACACAACCACTTCTGAATGTACCACCAACTCTGCAGTCACCCCAAAATTCCCAAAACAGCACACAGAAATAGCAGTTTTGCTCAGATAATTTGTGTCTCGCAGATACATCTCTCCCTGACACCCGAGCAATGAATTCAATCTTTTGTTTCATTCATTTGTGTCCAATATGAAATAATAACATCTTCATGCAGCGGCAGGAATCTTTACCTCTTTCAGTCCAAGGGAACTGCTTGCAGGGGTCACGCATAACATACAATGTCTCTGCTCTGGAATTCACACTGGGCCCCGAGTTTACTTATAATCATTCTGCTTGATCCTCACTCCCCTGTGTGAATACCCAGACTGGCAGAGAAGGCTTTAGCTGCTCTACTTGGAAACTGAGTCACAGCATAGCTTGGCAGCTTGCTCCACATTCTTTGTGTGTCCCAGCCATCTGTCAACTTTCCGATGGCTCTAGCCACCTGGCTGTGGCTTGAGGTTGCTTCTCAGAGCTAACGAGAAATGGTAGGACTCTTTCTTTCATCCCAAAGCACTGTTCTTCAGCCTGGATGGTGGGATGAAAAATCTGGCTCTTTACGTCTCTAGTTACTTCTTTATTTTGTCAACTCTAAAGTAAGATCGTTGAATTTGGCTTCATCTTATTTCATTCAAATACCAGACGTGATCAAAAACACTGTGAGTGTTTTAACTTGAAAATTTATTCCAGTGAAAAGCACACTGCCATGGAAACCTCCTGGAAACACTAGCCCTTGTTCTGAGCACACTTATCTCAGCCTTCTGGCCGCCTTTGGAAGCAGTTCTGGAAGTTCTCTCTCCTGAGTGTCCTCAGTTGCACGTGGCTGCCTTGTGGTCTAGAATTGATCCAAAACATTTCCCTTGCATGGTCCTTTTGACTTTGGGGAGGAGCTAGAAGTCACCTGTGCTGGATGTGGTGACTAAGGTGGACAACGACACACCCCGATGTGTTTAAAACGTGACCCTGCCTTTCTGCTGGTTGACACTCAACCGCAGAATTCACCATATTTTCCATCACCCTGGTAAAGACGCTCCGTGTTCTTTGTGGATGCACACATGACTGCCGGGAAAAGCAGAAAGTGGCAAAGTCCCTGAAAGTTCTGGGAGTGGCAGAAAGTTCTGGGAGGATGCAGAGCGAGGAAAAATGGCTTCTGCGTGGGCATCAGAAAGACTGTCCTGGATGGAGAGACTCTCACTGGTGGGGTGAGGGGAATTGCAGACTGGGCCACACACACCTCACTCCCAGGAGGAGCAGCCACCAGCCACAAGCCTTGATTCCTGCCGTGGACGTGCAGTTCTCTCCACAGAAACTCACATTGTTCTCAGATGGAATCAGAGCTGAACCTGGCGCCCACTTTTGCAGAGGTGTGAGGGCCCCTCCATGGGCTGAGCTCCCTTGAGCAACCCAGACCTATAAGCAGGAGGCTAAAAAAAAAAATGCCATGCCTTACCTGGGAAAACTGGGCAAAGCTGCGATCCGAAAACAAGGGCACATGGCCCAGCAGCTCATGGCAGATGTCTCTGCAAGACAGAAAGCACAGAGCTGCGGGGCACAGGACAGAGAGGCGCCGGGCGACAAGCAGCCTTCAGGCTCTGCCTGAGCTGAGAGGCACCGCCGTCTCCTTCATCAAGCCTTAGGGGCACATACGCATGCGCGGTCACTCTCAGTGGGAGCTAAAAGGTCCCGTGCTATGCTTCTGCTAGGCTGGGTAGAGAGCAACAGCCAGGAAAGAAAGGCCCGCTTCGTTTAATGTGCAAAGTGTCCCAGCCCTGAGGAGCAGGCTGGCAGCAGCCATCAGTGGGGAGGGAAAACGACTTGGGGCTCCCTAGCGTTACATAGACATACACATTTCTATCAGAGTAAGCGAACAGCTGCACCCAAGGCTGGAAGCACAGTGACCAGCCACTGGCCACCTCTAGCCAAGACACAATCTAAGCAAAGCAGACCTGGAATCCCCTCCACACGCTCAGGAGGGGTTGAGATAACTAATGACTGTGTTGTTCCTGTTCCTGTCTGGAACTTCGAAGCCGACTTTGAAACCTGAGTGGACCTCCCGTTCCCAGTGCCTGGGGAGGCCTGAAACTTTGGATCACAGGATGCTCGAATCTGCATGTCCACATCTGCCCTATCTGGCCTGAGAAATTCCCAGGAGGAGGAGATTTCCTCTCCCACCACCCCTATCCAGAAATCCAGCAGTCTCTCAGACCAACCTGCAATGAACCCAAACCTTGTTCCCGGAGAGCCAAAGAGGACCCGGCCCCTGCGTCGGCCGGATGGAGACCAGTACTCACGGCTCAGGCGTGTACATGGGCTTGGAACTGTGTCTGATGTACTGTGTGCTGTGGAAGACCCTGAAGGCCAGGCCGCCCAGGAAGTCTCGAGAGGACAGCAGACCGGCCACAGGCCGCAGGCGGAAGCCGGTGCAGGCTGGGAAGCAAAGCAGAGCAGAGCTCACAGCCCATCCCAGGCCCACCGGGCAGGAGCAGGACCCGCAACTGCCCAGGACCGGGGCTTTGATGCCAGGCAGATGTGGCTCCAGGATCCACCCCCCTGGTTTCTGAGTGGCTGATTCAGGTGAAGTCACATTTCTGAGTCTCTTTTTCTTCATTTTGCTTTGGGATAGACCAAGCATCAGCAAAGCAGTGAGCATGGGCGGCAGAGCCCAGAGCCCAGCACCCTGGACACAGGACCCTGAGTTCCAGCACAGTTTGTGTCGGCTGAGTGCTTCTTCCACATTTGAGTGTGAATGTTGAAAGTGAAAATTTTAAACAGACACATTGCTACTAATTCCCCTCGAAATACTCCCCCCGGCCTGCTCTGCACCTGGCTGATGTGGGGGCCTCTCCCGTCTACCCCAATTCCAGTCTCCCTCCTCTCCTAGCTTCTCCAGCACCTCGGCACAGAGCCATGCAGCTCTGCACAGATGTGATGTGGAGAAACCTTTTCCTTCCCATAGAACGCTGGTCTGTCTCCCTGCTCATTCTTCCTGGCACGAAGTATGTGTCCAGCATGTGCCAGCTGATTGCTTGGTTACTGCTGAGCTAAGGCCTCCTTGACAGCAGACACCTACGATGGGATATCAAAACCAAAAACCGAAAATCCAAGAAAGCAAAGAACGCATGGCCAGCAACAAGGGGATGCGGTGCCTTCAAAGTAAGGGCTCAGTATTTTAATGGATGAGTGTCGGTTACTGTAACATGGAAAAAGCAACTCGGTGTTCTTGGTCACCCCCATGTCCCCCGGAAGTGCTGTGCAGCGTCCATCCCCAGGCAATGCCTCTCCCCTCACCCCTGCACTCTGATGGCCATGGTGCTCATAGGCGATGGTGGAGATGCTATAGGTCAATGTCACTCTGTGGTCTGTTGCAGGTGACGGTCAGCCCAGCTCCCCAGCAGAAGGTCAAAGGCAGGATCCCCTACTTCACAGTCTCAGCTTAGAGCTCAGGGCCACCCCATTGTGAGCCCATTTCCCATTCAATCCCCACTGGACCTTGCTGGGGACCCTGCGGGGCACCCCAGTGGCTGCTCCATGACCGTGGCCTGCCTCAGTGGAGCAGAGGGGCGGAGGGAACAAGCGGGACAGCAGAGCACCGGGGGTTTGGCGCCTCCTGCTGGACCTGGGCCCACATGCAAGTCTGCAAACACAGGGACTCACGTGTCCCCTGCACATCCCTGCTGGCCGCGCCCCCACCCCCGGGACTTACTCTGCAGAAACTGGGAAACCTCTTCCAGCTGGGGGATGTTGTCTTCGCGGAAGCCGCAGTATTTCTCCAGAAGCGGGAAGATGTGATTGTGCTCGTGGCACGCGTGCGTTTTATACAAGGACTTCAGGGTCCTGAACACTGTCCCCCAGGTCTTCTTCTCTTCCTCTGTGTACTCCACCCGGGGGATGGGCTGCCCACTGCAACACAGCACAGACAGGCGTTCGTGCTTACGTGGAAGAGAGAAACTCCACTTCCAGATACAGGAAGTGTTTTCCTGGTTCCCCATGTGCAAGAGTAACTTGAGGAAGTGATTCGAGCGCTCGGCTCACTGGGTACGCAGGTACCCAGGATTCGCTCTCCCTTTGGGAAATCCCTTAGCCTGTCTGATCTTCTAACTCTCTGAGTGTTACCCAGGATCAGGGGGACCCATCTGTCTCCCTGCAGGGCCCCAGAAGTTGACCTCCAGGTGGAAAGTTGCAACTATGCCTTAAGTTATTCTTTTGAAAGGTCCCGAGCTGAGTTCTAAACAAGGAGAACACATAAGAACCAAAGCCAGCCTGGCCTCCAGAAACAGTGACCTCCCGGAGCCACAGGCCTGGTGCCGAAACATCATCCAGAACAAAGTGGGACTGTTTATCTCAGGACGGACCCGGCTCCCCCCCAGGGCCCTCCTGTCCTTTCAAAGTTACGGTTCATCCAAGGTCAGGAAAGCGAAGCCCCTGTTATTTTCCACAGAAGGGTGGGCAGGGATCCTGGGGAAAGGGTGAGTTTTTACTTAAGAACTGAAAGCAGGATAATTCACTGCGTGTCTGAGTCGCCAGCAGAGATTGGGAAAGAGAGTCAGGTGAGCTCCTGTCTGCTCGTGCAGGTTTTCTTCAGGACTAAGTGCTGATGGAGGAGGAGAGAAAGGCTTTGGAAGCAGACAGAGGCTGCTGCAATACTTAGACCTGCCGTTTCCCAGCCATGGGACCTTAGACAATTTAGTAAACCTCAGTCTTTGTGCTGTGACATGGACTGATCATAAGAATTGTCTGCAGACAAGACCAGGGGAAATAGTATGTATAAAATTCCCACCATGGCTACTACTGACAAATAATAGCCATTGGATAACTGAGCACTATATTATAATTGATTATAATCTAAAAAGTAAGGCATCTGTTAGTTCTGCAACCAATTTCAAGAAATGGTAACAGCCTGGGCACCAAGATGTCCCCCTGGTTGATATCTGATGCTCCAGGGACCCAACAACTCTTTCCCATTCTTCCAGTAGAGCATCCTCCTCCTCACTCAGACTGTGAGATGCAGACACCAGGAAGCTCCATCCCCAGCACCACAGGGGTCATGTGACCAGACCTGACCAATCAGAGAATCTTGATGTCCTGGCCACAGGGACTGGCTGAGAGATGCACTCCTGTTCCAGTCAAGCCAGTGAGACCCAGTTACAGGACTCTGGCTGACCTCCTGACCAAGACACAGAACTTCTAATTGAGTTGGGGTGTCAGCCTAGAGGTACTGGGGGTCCATCCCCAAGACAGATGAAATCACTGTTTGGAAAGAAGGCCTGTGCAGAGGACCCTGAGTCAAAGAGAAGATGCGACACAGTCCTGGGTCTGCCTGTGCCTACAGTTTCCCAGCAGCCACAGATAACTCGGAGATAAAGTTGGAACCTAACGGTGTCACCTGGTTATACTATCTTGGAAAGCTACTTAGCCTCTATCTTCCTCATTTGAAAAGTGATGAGTTAGTATTAAACTAAACTAAACAATACAATGCATCTAGCATTTAGCAAAGCCCAGACACGCAGCAAGGAGGTGATAAATATGACCTGTTATTATTGACTTGCTCTTGGTGACGAGCTCTTGGTGGGGCAGAGGGGAGGACAGACAGAGGTCATCTCTGAGTCCCGCCCTGTGTGGGAGTCTTTTCATTCCCTTACCTGGGGACAGCAGTGTCCCCAAAGACTACATCGCCTGAGGCAGGATGGACACAGTTCCTGAGAACTCCAGACAGCTAAGCCATCCTCTTCCCAGACAACGTATTTGATATTTCCATTTTCTTTTGGCCAAAATAGAGTAGGGGAGGAGACCAGGATACCAAAGAGAAGGAACCAAGTTTCCCTCATATTGCCCTTCACAGTGGGGTCAGCCCTGAGGGCTGGCCTGAAACTCCCAGAGGCTCATTGTCTCAGGAGAGCAGCCCGTTCCTTCCGGAACGTAAAGGATTTTCTTTTGCCTTCTTCCCGGCTTAATGCGAAGAGCAGAGGTGGCTTCCTGTGGCTCAGAAGTCTTTCATGATTACTTCGGACTTTGTATAATTAGACAACAAAGCTCGGGAGAAAGCCGGGCCTCAGCACCCTGGGTAATTTTGTTTTGTCTAGCAGCTTTTTTAAAAAAACACGTGTTATTAAAGGGGTGGCTTGAACTCATCTCTCTCTCCCACCTCTTCTCTTCTGTCCCTCCCCTTCCTCTCCCTTCCCCACCCCCAGAGGAAAGGCAGGATGACCCAGCTGGTGTCTTCCACCCTAGAGCAAGGGCCATGCACTCTAAAGTGTTTTTTTGTCACTTTTCCCCAGTGGGTGACTCACTGGCGGTAGTTATAAGCAATGTCAGCGAAGTACTTCCGTCGTGCTCGGTACACGGGATCCTTGAAGCCCTAGGAGAGAGTAGAGCTCGGTCATCACTCAAGGCTCCTCTAGCAGCGCCTTTCCTGGAGGATTCTGGGTTATGATTCTCCTGGTTAGGGAGGAAGACTCGGTTAACAAAAATAAAACCTCCGTTCAGCGTCCGGTGAGCTCTGAAACACAGGCTGAGGAGGCATAAATACCATATTTAAATAAAAGACTCAGTTAAACGTAAGAAGAGCACTACTCCTGCCTGGCATTGTGAGTGACTGTCCTGAGCAATACCTGCCCTTCAGATTCCAAGAGTCCCTGTCTGCCCGGGTCTGAGCGATGGCACGGGCAGCGTTCCCAACCCCACACCTGCCCGAGTGGATGGAGTTGGTAGCACAGACATCTACTATGAAGATGCACGATACCCACTTCATCCCTGGCCAGCAGCTGCCTCCTCATTACCCATGGACAAGTGTGGACACACAGCTACGGCAATTCTTTTAAACCATCATTTACTGAGTACCTACTATGTGCCAGCCCATATGTGCTGGGAAATTATTGTATTTCTAATTAATTTGTAAAAATATATAATTAAGTTCTTCATTTTGGCTTGTAGTTGTTGCATACTGTCCGATAGGATTATTTTGTTCTAAACAGTGGCTCAGAGAAGTGTCCAGCAGAGAAGACAGGATTGGTATGGCCCAGTTCTCCTGTCTTCCGCTGCACGTCAGTGACTGTCAACCTCTGCATCTGTGACCTCTGTAGCATCTCCAGACATGAAAGGATGATGACAGTTTCTTCCAGAGGCTGACTGGCAGGTGACCCTACCCCAGAAGCCCCCCAATGGCACCCTTCCAAGCAAAAAGGGACCGTGTGTGTCTCTAAATGTTTGGGGCAGGGTAGGCATGTCCCAAGTCAGGAGTGATCACGGTTGATTAAAAGGGCATTTTCCAAAAATATTTAGCATCCTCTAAACTCTCCTGACACGAGAGGCGGGTCCACTACCACAGAACTGGACTGGTTCCCTCTCAGCATAGCCAGTACCTCGAGCTTGTAATTCCTTGTCCCCCACAACTCCTACCAGTGACATTAATGAATCCACAGTTAGTCTTACACCACGGGGCACATTATCTCAAGGAATCTTGTAACAAGATAAATTATCCCGTTTTGAAATAGTGCTTTTATTTGGTTTGCCTGATTGGTTGGTTGATTGGCCAATCTGTTCATTATCTCAGGACTAATTTCCAAGTAATTCCCAAGAACCAGAGGTCAGAGGGTTTACATAGTGCCATTTCAGCTCTTGGGCAGAGCACCGGCAGGCAGAAACAGCTCTATGTACTTGTCAAAAGGAAGAAGAAAGAGAAGAAGAGAGCAAAGAAGTGCCCTGCTTTGTTTTCAGGATGAATTTGGAGAAATAGAAAAATACAAATGTTTCATACTAGAAAATTAAACAAAATTACGACACACTGTTGTGCTCCAAACTCAAATCCTAGTTACAATAAGTGATTTTCCAGTTTAGAAAAATCCTCTGTGGCATGGTTGGTACACAGCACAATCTGGCTGCTTTCCTGGAGCTCGACTGGTTTTAAGCCTTTAATTAGAGGAAGCTGAGACCTTGAAACTTCACTCCAGCTACATGTCTACTGGTACAGGCACACTGGCTTGCCGTGAGGTGGTGAGAAAACTGGGCCTCATAATTTGGTTTCAAGCAGTACTCCCATGCCTTCTGAGCAACCAGTCTGCTGGGCAAAATAGACAAACTCATTTGTCCACAGTTCCATATTCAGCACCCAAAACTATAAATTTAAATATAAATCCAGTATCTGTTATCATTAGGGTTTGGGTTGAGACCATATGCACCCAGAGACAGGGCTTTTAAAAGGTGATTGGATGATAGAGGGTGCTGATTCATCTATGGATAAGATCAGAGCCAATGAGCAGTTGGGAGGTGGAACCTGATTGGCAGGAGGTCACTGGGGGCGTGGCCTGAGAGGGTATATAATCCTCACTCTTCTCCTCTCTCTCTGCTTCCTGACCAACCTGCCAGGCACAGCTCTGCTGCACCCAGACCCTCCCACCTTGCTACTTCTGTCTGAAACCAGGCAACCATGCAAGGACTTCTGACACTTCTAAAACTAGGTCAAAATAAACCTCTTCCTTAAACCGTAGAGCTTAATTGTTGGGTACTGTGTGTCAGTGAAGAGGAAAGTGATTTACCTGCCAATCTTAATGATTGACCTTTAAGTATAAAACTGGGGTTTTTGTATCCTGCAGGCTCCTGGGAGAAATTCTGTTTCTATGTTTGGATCTGGAAATGTGGATGGTGAAGGCTGTTGGTTTATTCTAGAAAGCACCTTTCATGACAGAACTAGCACCTTGAGGTTTTCTGGTCCTACCCAGGCTGGCAAGTTGAGATCTGAGAGTTGAAGCAGGGAATCGGGGAATTCACCTTTACACTGCTTCTAGGCCTGGGAAGCCCAGGGTCCTTCTCAACCTCATTGACTCTATTGCTTTTATGGGCCTTGTCTAGGTGGTTTAAGGTTTCCCACTGTGAAAATAAAATCCAGATACAAATTCCAAGTCTTACATCAGCTAGAGCAGAGGAAATACACAAATATACAAAAGAATGGATGGAAGAAACACACCAAACTCTAAGATGTTACCCATGGGTAGAAGGAAGAATGGGTGCAACCATTGCTTTATTCCTCTGTACTATTTATGCTTTTGAGGTTTTCTGTTGTGAATGTGGATTTCTTTAATAATTGGGAAGAAGGCAAACTATTATTTAAATCCATCTCAAATTATTTTAGGGAAGAGATACAAAGGAAATACAACACACGCATGGACCATGCTATGTGTAGTTCCACACAAGAGAGCTCCTAACTGCAGTCTTTTTCAGTTCTGTGTTTCTAGAAAGTTCACTGTCAGCTGCCAGGTCCCCCCACCAACAAACCTCAGGGACTGTTGCCCGGCCATCCCCAGTGTGTGGAGAGCACACTGGCCTCGAAGCCCGGCCTCTTGGGGATTTGTCCTTGCACCTTTCAGGTTGCCAGGTGGCCACAGGGTCTCCGCGGCCACCCACCGAGCAGGCTTTCCAGATGAGGCTGCGGTGGGAACGACGGATTGCCCGTCCCCATTTAGACTAATAGCCGCAATTTCGGTAGCGCTGCGTGTAATTTATTTATAATCACCCGTCTCAATTAAGCTAATAGCAGCAATTTTAGCTGCACTGCGTGTGACCAAGGGTGTTTTGACAGGGAAATATATTGCTGCTGACGGAGTGGAGCGGGAAGGGGCCGAGGGGAGGGAGGAAGGGAGAGGGGGGCGGGGGGGATTCTTCAAGAAGCAAGATGATGAGACCTGAGCCCACCTGAGACCTCCGTCCTTAACCTCAGTTTTGTTTTTGAGAGCGGAAGAGGAGCTCTTGGGGGCTCTAATAGAACAACATAAGGTCTACATACCGGTCCCCTGAGGATGCTTCCAGACTGAGACACTTCGTTTCTTGATGTCTGAGCTGAGGCTAACCCTCAGAAACACCACCCCCGAAGACTTAGGAGCAGGATGCATGCTTTAAGGCGACGCCAGTGTGGGAAAGGGTGGGGAAGCCAAGCACAGAGGAGCCCGGCTCCGATCCACCCTGAGACGAGTGTGGTCCAAGATGAGTGGGAGTCCCCGACCCGTCCTCGGGCCTCTGACACGCGCCTGCAGATTCTCACCTTGCTTTTACTCATCTGGGTCAGTACCAGCAGGCTCTCTGCCTCCCACAAGTCCTGTGCCAACAGGAGAAGATGGTACCAGCGGGCAAGAGGCTCACGCTGGCATTCGGGAAGTGCCCACCTCTCCAGCCTGCAGGCCCTGGCCAGGAAAGCTGGGAAGGGACCGGTGAGGAGTGGAGAGGCTCATTCCCTCTGTCCCTTGTCACCTTGTCACCAGCCTATACACTGTATCAGCAAGACCCAGAAGCCTGCTGGGGTGGGGACACATGGAGAGCCCTCGTGTTCCCCCGACCCCGCTGTCCTCCTTCAGGTCCCGTGATCTGATCCGTTTCAGCCCATCCTACCTTGCAAACAGCTGTGTGCTCTTCCTCCGATTCCCTCCCTTCCGCCTCTGCCGCCCCTCACTGGACTCCTCCATCTGCTCCTGTGACTTTCCTTCAGCCCTTAAAGTGACTGCTCCACCCAGCTGCAACCCTAAGGAGACTCATAAAAGGCCAAGCCTGCAAGGGCGTCCCCCAAACACCCTCGATGCCTTGACACCCTCGACGGCTTGGCTTCTCCCTACTCTGAGAAGGGAGTCTGCCGTCCTCAGCACCGTCCCAGGTTTTGCATTACCCTGCTGTGTCTTTGCCCCAGCCCTGTGCCAAGCCACTGCACCTCATCTGGTGCCAATGACCCTGCCATGCTGTCACGCTCTAAACACTCGCCATGCTTTCCCGCACCAAGGCTTCCCTCTCCCTCTCACTCTGGAGGAGGAGGAGGAGGAGGAGGAGGAGGAGGAGGAGGAGGAGCGAGCCACCATCTGCTCCTTGCTGCTGGATGCCAGCAGCTCTTTGAAGAGTTCCCGTGATTCCCCCGCATCTGTTGGCTCCCCCTCCCGCACGCCTGCGTCTCTTTTTAGTCAGCAAGGACTAAACACAGAACCCGATCACGGCTTTTCAGCATGGCCCATTCTCAGCCTCCCCTTGCGTGGGAACTGTTAAGAAAGACTACACAAAACTTAGAAGAACGGGAACGGGAAACACAGTGGCTCTGTTCCTTTCGAGGCCCTCTTAGGTCATCTGCCTGGCTGCTCACTGAGTGCCTTAGGGAAACGCACATTTACTGCTCATTAACTAGGACGCTTCAACCCAGATGCTGACTTGCAGAAGTTAGCTAAGTCACAAAATGTTCATTTTTAGGATCAAGATGCACAAAATTTCTGTCTAGTAGAAAGGGTCATGGCCCCATTGCCTGATGGGACATCAGTTCGTCTCTTGTGCGCCCATTCTTGCCCTCTCGTCCAGCCTCCTGGTACCTTGCAGTCTCTTCCTAGCACCTTGCTGACAGCTCCCCCTGGATGATGCCAGTGGTGCTTAGGCACACTGTACACCTCGTGCTGGCCCTGACCGGTTGAAGCAGCCTGGCTTAGCCCCGCAAGTCTTGAGACCGACTGCAGCAAAGCTTCAGGTAGCAGCCCCGTTCCTGGGGAATGTGCACATGAGCAGAGAAACTCAGTACCCGCGCTGCGAAGGGTTAAAAAGCAGCCGAAGAGACGTGGACCAAGAGCTGGAAATAGGTGCAGAGGGGCTGTGAGAATGGGCATCTTCCCCCACGAAGGGGCCGCTGGCACACAGACCTCCACCCTACACCCCAGCACAGGCAGCAGGCGAGCTGGGGTTGGGGGCCTGGGTCCAGCATCTGAAGACAGAAGTGGCCGCTCTGTCCTGCCTCCCCTGCTCAAAGTGCATTGCAAAAATGTTTCTCCCAGTGACCACGTAGCTGCAGTCCACTTGGTGGGCTCAGTGACAGGAGATGAGAGGTGAGTCCTCCTCTGGAGAGGACTCCCCGGAGTTGGAGGAGGAGATGGTTGGAAGAGCTCTGGGAGCGGGTCCTTCTGGGGACCCACGTGGCTGGGTAATCGGCATCCAGGCCGTGCAGGTGGGAGGCTGTCAGACAAGCCATTGTCCTGCTGTGCCTGTGAGAGGGCTCACCTCGGATCCACTCTTCCGGAAGTCCTCACTGACCAGCCCAGGCCATGCTGACCGCAACACTGACAGCACAGGCTGACTCCTTAAACCCGGAGTCACTTAGGTACATTTTGGATTTTCTATTCAAACCATCACCTGCACTGCTGCTGAGGTCACCAGCCCTGAAGAGGATGTGGCTATGTATTCCACGGAAAGGGGGATCTGCGGGTGAGCAAGTGCGATGGGGCCCCAAGTAGAAGGGGTTTAATTTAGCAGGACGCCCCGAAGCCTCTGATGGGTGGTGGGATTTGCATGGGTTTAAAATGGAGCTGCAGAGCAGGGGTTCCTCTCTGGGACGGGACAGAAACACGCTCTGGACTCTTTCACTAGCGTGTGCAATTTGCACCTCCCGGAGGTGACAGGCACAGAAGCCGAGCTCATTTCCACCCAGGGCTCTGTGTCGAGGTGAAGGCCCCAAGATCGTGACCACCCCGAGCGAGGCAGACACACAGCCTGAGGCAGAGGTTGGAGGAAGGAAGGCTGCAGACCAGCGGGGCCTCTGACCTGGGCCTCATCAGGCAATGAACAAGTGGGGCGCAGAGGAAAAGCAACTCTGGGAAGGGGCACGACCCCGTCTCCTGGGAAATGGGAATCAAACTACCGGCTGCTTGGATCCAGCCTGCAAAGCTCTGGGTTGCAACTCTGCCTCCTTCAGGTGGCCCGGAGCAGGTCCCTCCGCGGCGGGGCTTCCTCATCCTCCAAGAGGGCGCTTTGCACTTACACTAGAGGGCACACACCTAGCACCTCGCACAGTGGCCGGCACGCTGCCCATGCTCAGGGCCCCTGGGCTGTTAACACAGGCGCAGACGGGGGAAGGAAGAAAACCAGGGGAGACCTCGGCCAAGAGGCGAGGCCGGGGAGCCAGGGTGCGGAATCACAGGCCGGGACACTCTCCCGTCGGCGAGAGCCCTGAGGCGATGCCTCCGCCTGCCCTTCCTTCCCCTCGGCTCCCCGGGCGGCTGCTCTGGAGGCCTAGACGTGAGATGCAGCCCGAACATCATGCACCCTGCCAAGGACTGGGGTCAGAGAGGAAAGAGCGTGCTGTCCCGGTGACAAAGCGGAACACGGGGTCCTGCTGAGAGGAACAGTCCCTGCCTCCATCCCATCCGTCCTGGGCCAGTCACACCCGGGCCAGGTGGCAGGGAGGGGAGGCCGCTGCTGGAGGCTGCGTCATGTGCTTTGGCGCCGGCTGGATCCCAGGAGGAGCCCGGGACACGGCGAGCCTGGCGCGGAGCTCGGGCAGCCGTGTACCTGATAAGTTGTGTTTTTACGGTAAAGTTCACGACACAGCCAGGCCGGGGAGCCAAGGACATGGCCTGGGCTGGGAAAGAGACAGAGTTCCAGCAGCCCCGAGGCTCAACCCGTGCGCCCCTGCCAGGAAGCGGGTGTCCAGGCCCCAAAAGAGCAAGGAGCCAGGCCAGCAGCAGGGAAGAAGGGTGGGGCCGGTGAGCAGAGGCGGAGCAGGGAAGGAAAGGCCCCACCATCAGGCCTGAGGGCGGTGGGACAGCTACCCAGCTGGCTACAGGGACCCCAGCACTTCACCTGGGGTGCCCAGCAGTTAGCGTCAGGCGATGGCTGGAGAATCACAGTCTCCCGTTTTTGGTTTGGGGGAGACAGAGGAGTTACGAGGTATCAATCAGGAGCCTTGAACACAGCATCTGCCCTGCATTTAGGGTAATTTGGTTTAACTTTACAGCTAAGGCTGCAGGTGGCCTCTGAGAGTCACGGGCAGAGCCACAGGCAGGAGCCTGCACCCCAACATCGTCCTACTGGTGGGGACCAGAAGCACCTCTGAGCTCACTGTCAGGGGCTGCCAAGTAGGTGACGGCACTCTGGCAGGCTGAGGCAGGAGGGTTCCAGATTCAAACCCAGTACGGGCAGTGATCTAGAGATACCCTACTTCCAAATGAAGACCTGAAAGGGCTGAGAACCAAGCTCGGTGCAGGCCCTGGGTTCACTTCCCAATACGGGGGGGGGGGTCCCCAAGCATAATTATTTTAGCAGAGTGTGATAATAGGTGTGGTTTTTTTTTTTTGTTTTGAAATCTGGGTGACAGGAGGAAATTCGCCTCGTTTGTTAGTAAAATGCTTTCCATTATTAAAACAAACTGCGGGACACCTCCTTCTGCGCCCCCTTCTGGATTTCCGAGGCCACTGCAGGGGCTCCTAGCTGAACCCGGAGGAGCAGCCCTGCTGGGTTCACCTTCCCGCCCGGCCCTGGAGCCCGGCCTGGGGAGTCCCCGCTGCTTCGGAGCTGGGGGCTGATTTCTGTCACCAGCCAGGCCTTGGCCCTAGTGCGCCCTGGGCCCGGGGTGACAAGTCCCAGGACAGCTGAGGGTGGAGGCCCCAGGATGGGGGAGCGGGGAGGAGTCCTGGAGGCCCGCAGGGATCCGCGGCAGGCGTCTGTCTGTCTGTCCTCCCTGGGCCTCCGCACCTCTGCCGGACACAGCTACCAAACACGTCTGCTTCCCGGAAGGAGCAGAGCAAGCTCCTTGTCACCATGGGGACCGCGAGGAGGAGGATGTGACAGACTCCGGGGGGGGGCAGGGTCTGCCCGGCCTCAGCAGGGACTGAGAAGACGCCGCCACCGTCCTCTGCTCTGGGCCCGTGGGAGATGCATCGGCCACCACATGGAGGTTCTCACAGGGAGAGGCCTGTGCCGCCCCAGGCCGCCCCTGCCCTGAGCCCCAGGCCCCAACGGCCACCCCCAGATGCCGGGGGCTGTGTGGAGCCCCCTTCGCCCGGGCACTGTGTCCAGCTCCCAATGCCAGGGTCACTGCTCGGCCCACTGTGAGACAGGGGCAGACACAGAGGAACTGGTGGGCACGTGCGTGTGCATGCGTGCGACAGCGATGCGGAGGCCCGAGGACAGGCCACTCGCATTTGCTCCAGCACTAACCACCTCTCTGGCGAAGTCCTGCTAATCTTCGCCAGCAGCCAAGGAGCAGTCGCGGCCCTGACAAGCGAGCGGCACAGGGCCCGGCCCAGGACACGCGGCGGCCGGCGAGGTGGCGCCGGGCTGTCCCGTCCACCCGGGCCCCGCTCACCGGGTGTTCCGCGTCCAGCTCTGCCCCGTAGCTGAGAATCTGGTTGGCGAATCTGTCCAGCTCCTGGATGGTCCTTGGGAACCAGGGCACTGAAACGATAAGGGAGGGTGCGGGCTGGGCTCAGCCCTCAGGCAGCCCTGAGGTGGGGCGCCCCAGAACCCCGTCACCGCTCTCCTGGGGAAGCAGCCCCGCGCTCTGCCCAGACCCACCCTCCCCCGGCCCGCGGAGACCCCCTCCAGCCGGCGCCGGGCCCTTCTCCCCTGAACACTGCACACGGCCCCAGAGCATCGCTTAGAGCTGGTCCCTCATGGACCCCCATCTCCACCCGACTCCCACGTGAAGGCCCCAGGCCCCCAGCGCCCCAAGGCCCCTGATCCCCATGGCAGGCGGAAAGTCCCAGCTGAAGCTGAGCCAGGTGGACAGGGCTGGAGACACCTCAGCTACCAAACCCCTCCCGGCCCTGCTCCCAGGGCCACGGGCGGAGGGCGGGGAGCGGAGCTGTGTGGGGTTCTGCAGGGACCCCGGGAGGGACGGAGCTGCCCAGGAGGGAGAGGCTGTCCCCAGCACACAGCACAGGGACAGTGTAGG